>VDFB02000015.1:209631744-209684558 GCA_007258455.2 Sequoia sempervirens | reverse complement strand
CTTCATCAAATCTAAAATGAAATTAATAATCTATCCTAGCCATCAAATTAATTAGACTAATCATAGCCATTCATTTCCAACTACCTTCAATCCAAATTCAAATTAGCATTCAATTATTCCCATCTACCTAATCAAGTCAACACAAGCCCTCCATCAACCCAACCACCTACATTTAATTCTCTCTTCCCTCTCAAATTCAAATTCAAAATTCTCTCATGATTCTAGTCCTCGATTCCAAAAAAACCTAGTCCTCCATTCCTTTCCCCTCAACTCTATAAAATAATGGCATCCCCAAATGTTTCCATATGATAAAATTTGTATGTATATGTTATCACATTAGAGAACCAAAGAGCAACTTCAACACATACATTTAGAGCCATAAAAGAATGTTATGGAACATATTATGCTTCTCTAATCTTTCATTATTTTATTTACCTTTCATTAGAAGTGGAGTATTGAGTTTGCACTTGCATTCTTGGTCTAGAATTTCTCTTCTACACTAAGTACAAAAATATAATATTGGATAGCTTAGTATATCTTTCTCTTCTAATATATATTCCCTAGTTCTCCTTATCCATATTTGAGTATCTTAGCATATGTGTAACACGACATGTTAATAATATATCTCATATAAATGTAGGGATGTATCGCTAATGTCATCTTCAAACATATATAACCAATAGGAGATACTATAAGGTATCCAATATAACTATACAACCTATATAGGTATGACATATGGTGACCTTTGGCTTTTTTTGATATGTCAAGGGTAGTTTTGCAAATATTAGTTTCTAGTGCTTTTGTGAGTTTTCACCACTTGTAAGTTTATTAAGCTACACTTTTGGGTTTTCAACCTAATAGGGATAAACCTAGTAGATTTTTTAGCTTTCCAGCCTAATGGAGATAAATCAAACCACATTTTTTGGTTTTTAGTTGCACCTATCAAGTTATTTGTTAGCTATTAAATTTACAAACATTCTAGGATTATAAGTCTACTATAAAATTTGATGTAAAATAGATTACACATTGAGCCCTATAATTTAATTACAACAATGAATAAATATAGCAACATTTAGTAGTCATAATGAAAATCAAGCCATGATAGTAATATAGAGATAATATACAATGTTTAATATAGATAAGTTAAAGAATCATTTTAAAAATATATATCTATATATTCACATCATTTTTGTTTTTTCTTTAGATTTCAAATATATCCACCAATCCTCCTTATCTTACATTAACATAAACTCAAAAAATATAGTGGACATGTACACACATATAAAACTACATTAAAATAGTGTTAGATCTTACAATTTTTCAAGGCTTAAATTTCATCCTCTTAGACGATCACTCTTACTAAATGATTGGCATAAATTAGATGCACACAATGGCACATTAAAGGTTTATTCCTCATGTTGGATTCCCTATTTTATATAACTATATCTTTATTATCTAATTTAAATATATCTAAGCACAAATTTCTTTTATGTAACACATTGATAATTTCAACTCATTATAAAAACCAAATACAAATTTAAAGGGGGTACACTATATTTATAAATAAGAATTTAAGTACCATCCCTATCTCCATGGTGTGTCACTTGTTCACTAAAAAGCCCTTACATAAATCATCTACTTAGGTCAATCTTATCTAGATTTTTCTTAAATATTAATATTCATAAAATATGACACAAAGCATATTGATGCATTTCTATCCTTCCACATAAATCTATATAGTATCAAAATATAGGTAATTTTATGGTTAAATTGAATCTCTCTTAATTGTCAAATAATCCATTATGATTGAGGATGGGTGGATTATTATCTAGGATATATATGTATCTGGAAGTGTTTCCAATTGGAATTGCTATAATTATACTTTTATGGCATTCTAGATATTCAAAATAGTTTTCATAAATCTACCAAATAGACCCATTCTTGACATTGAACCTACATAATTTTAGGTATGTCCAATGAAAGATTAGGTCTAGGGTTCATAAATTTCAAATGCTTTAGTATTATGGGTTTAGATTTTACAGTTTAGGGTCTAGGGTTTAGCAAACTTAGGGTTTTAACAATTTTTTTTGTTCCAATTCAATTTAGGGTTTCAGTTTTAAACAATTAGGGTTTTTAATGATTTTTTTCGTTTCAATTCAAACTAGGGTTTTCAAATTCAATTTTTTTTGTTTGATTTAATTTAGGTTTCAAAAAGCTCGATTTGGATTTGTAAATGCGATGTTTTATTTCATTTCGATCTCTAGGGTTTTGAAATGCAATTTTTTTTGTTTTGTTTCAATTAAGGTTTTCAAAATCAATTTTTTTTGGGTTTAATTGATCAATTTAAGATTTAAAAGTTAAAATTTGTTTCTAACACACAATTCAATGTTTTTTTTCTCAATTTTATTAAAAAATGTTTAAATTTCATTGAAAGTTTTCATCTAATTTGCAACTATTGAATTCTAATATAACAATTAAAAAAAGCATTAAAACGTGACATAAATTGAAAAAAATATATGTAAATTAACGTATTTCTTTTAAAATTTCAATACAAACTAAAAAAAAGTGAAGAAGTGGCGTACCTGTAGCTGATGTTGATGTCGCTGTCGCCAAGCAATTCGGGGTCCCGTTTGCAGCAGTGAAAACTGCTGTTTTTTTTTAAAATAAATAACACTATAAAATGGGATCCCGATTTATATAACTCGGGATCCCGTTCTCTATAAATCTGGATCCCGTTTTTTTCAAAGCGGGATCCCGTTTTTTTCAAATCGGGATCCCGTTTATTAAAAATCGGGATCCCGTTCCGTCCTCATTGGTTGGGAGTCCGACGGGAAACGGGATCCCGATTTTTAAAAAGCGGGATCCCGTTTGGTCACAGGCTCGGGATCCCGAATCATAACGGGATCCCGTTTGGTCTCAGGCTCGGAATCCCGAACCGTAACGGGATCCCGCTTTTTAAAAATCGGGATCCTGTTTATTAAATTGGGATCCCGTTTCTTCCATGCCGATTTCAATTTTTTGGCTAAGGCAAAAAAATTCCACGTTTCGTGGACTCAACTTCTTGCACACACCCATATGTGACTCAATCACTATGTATTCAAGTGTACAAATGGACTTAGGTATTGTGCATGATGTTATACATATGCCTTTGCTAGTGATGACCACAAGTAGTATGGGATGCTTGCTTGTTATCATAAGTGGCAGTGGATTAGGAAAAATGATGGGACCCATGGTGAATTATGAGATGAATCAATAATCTTTTTCCATATGGGATGTACTTAAGGGTTTATGTGTTAGTGAACCAAAAGAAGGAAAAATACTTGTAGTTTAAGGTTGCAACTACTTCCTTTTTTCTAGCTAGTCACTATATGCACTTGTGAGGTTGTTAAGTTATTTATATTGTGTATATGTGTTGGGTGCTTGAGCTAGTAACATTGTGTATATGTGATGCATGCACCAATTATCACATTGTATATATGTGAATTATTCATATTGTGTATATATGACATATGCCTAAGCCAATCACCATGTGTACTTGTGATGTGGGTGTGAGCTAGTCACCCTATGTGTCTAGTTGGTATATGCCCAAGCTATCCCTATGCATATATTTATGTGGTGTATACAAAAAGATAATCACCTATATATGTGTGACACAAGTGGGAGCTAGCCATGTTATGTAGAAATGATGTATGCTTGATCCAATCACTATGTGAACAAGGGATGTTGGAATGATATGGTCCCTATGTGATTTTGTGTGTGCTCATACACTTAAAATGGGACTAGTTACACTTGATTGGATTGTGTTTATTCTCATAACATTGTGAATGGATTGAATTAGAAGCATAAGATCAATTAATAGCTATAGTTTAAAAAAGAGACCAAAGATTTGGTATCAAAGGAGATGATGAATTATTTCTATTATTGAAGTACAAACTATGGAGCCTTTAAAATTCTCAAAAGAGATATATAGGTAGGGACATTATGAATGAAATATTATCTAATATAACATATATATGAAATAGATAAATTTATAAATAGTAGATAATAATTATTAGTAAAGTATTTATAGTTTATAGTATATATAATTAATGAAAGATGTTTTCAAGTCCCTCATGTTTGGTTGTTGTTTTGTTTCTATATCCCTCTCTCCTTTGAGAGTTTTTTATTATTATTTGTTGTGCTCTTGTTGTTTGAATGTAAAAAGACGAATCCTTTTCAAAACTCCTTTATTTTTAATCAAGGAAATATTAACATTAAATTTCCTATTAATTTTTTTTTTTTTAAAATATATAATAAAATAATTAGTACTTGTCAATCATAAAAAATAAGAAACAATAGTACAATTAATATAATTTTTAAATAGCAATATGACTTTTCATGAGTCATATTAATATGACATTGATAATAAATTACATTACTATGGAAAATTACATTATTATGAAAGTGATTATTTGAGTTATTTATCATTTTTGTATTATATTGTTAAAAAATCATTATTAATGTTCTCTTAACTTATATTCATTTATAACAAAAAATTAATTATTAATTTAATAATTTTTTATCATATCTCTCTATATAATATAATTTTGTTAACTAAAAAAATTAAAAATTAAAAATAATTTATTTATAAAAATACTACTATTTTTTTTTTTTTTTTAGACTGCAGGCAGCGGCGCTGGTGCGACACGCCCTCCAGTACCACGGGGGTGGGGGAGACTAGAACTTGTGACCAACCTCCTGCTACAAGAAAGATTTAGCCAACCAAGCTAAGGCCCCAACCCATAAAAATACTACTATTAATTAATTAAATAGAGATTAATTAATCACAAAAGTTACCCTTCAAAGTAATAAGTAATAATAATAATGTATAAATTTATAACATGCAAGCTTGTTATACTGATTTTACTTTTTCTATAAGACAGTGACGTTAAAGGTTGCAAGACATCTAGTAGAGAGTGGCAAACTTTACTGTATATACAGTGATAATGATAATGAAATATATATATCACTGTGTATATATCCTTATACTGCTGTAAGAAAGCATCCTGAAAGCAAAAATGTACACTCAGGGAGGCTCTGCTCTTAGCTTAGAGGATGTAACCATATACGCCTCCTTACTGGGTTCTCAGATATCTATTGCTATTATCTCCGTTCTCCTGGGAAATGAATTGGCAAAGGGTGCAAATCCCTTGACTTATGTGGCTTATTCCAATTGCTTTGGGGGCTTGGTACTCACCCCTTTTGCATTCTTCCTTGAAAAGTAAGTAGTTTTTCTTATCATAATTTATTTTGATGATAAATTTACAGAAATAGTGAAATAGATGTGGGGATTCAAGCTCGAATTAAACAAAATTCTTCCAAAAAATGTGAAATATTTTGTTTCAATTGGGGTTTGTCTTTGAAATATTCCAGAGGATGATATAATATTGCTTGGAGATCTTTCAAGGGATGATATCTACTTAATCTGTTTAAATTCTGTCGGAAAAATGCAGAAACAAGAGGTCCAAACTGAATTTCTCTCTGTTGGCTCGATTGATTCTGCTCTCTTTTGGCGGGTGAGTCGATTTGTAGCTGAGATTTTTATGTAGTGTGATAAATTATGCAAAATTGGAATTTTAATGCCCTTCTTATGTGTGTTATATTAAAGAGTGTGTGCATTTCAAACCTTGTTATTAATGGGCTTGAAGGAAACGTCTCCTTCCTTCTCTTCGGCAATGCCCAACTTGGTGCCTGCAATTATTTTCGTCATGGCATGGGGTTTAGGGTGAGTACTCTGTAATCATTTCTTGAAAGATTGAACTGTGTTTTATATCTGGGTTTTGTGGTTTAATTGGTACCTTTTTTCCCCTTCCTTTGTAGGATGGAGAAAGTAGACATTAAGTGTTCTCACAGCCGAATCAAGATTGTGGGTACAGTGCTTTGTGTGTGTGGAGCAATGGCCATGAGTTTCCTGCGCGGTCCTGCTATAAGCGAGCTCTGGGCTTCACCACACCCTCATTCACAAAACATCATCCCTAACTTTCTACATGAGGGGAATCCGGACAAAACTATTACAGGATGCATTTACCTCTTAACGGCTGTGACAATCGTGTCGTCTTGTATGATAGTACAGGTCCTATTTCATTTTCTCATTCTCTTTTTTGTAGTTTTTACTTCTTGCTTACTGTAACAGAAACTTGGGTAACATTCATGAGCCTCTCATTATAACAGTTGTATTATTAAGTTCTGACTAAAGTTTGTGAGCATGCAGGCTGAGACATTGAAACAGTATCCAGCTCCATTATCCCTCTCAGCACTTACAGCACTTCTTGGCTCCATCGAAACTGCTGCCTTGATAATGGCTTTAGACAAGGGTGTTGATGCATCATCATGGTCTCTGGATTGGAGTGGGGTTCTGACCATTATATTTGGGGTGAGTGAAACAAATGGATTTCTGCTTTGATCCACCCATTCCCCTTTACTTAACAACCAGTCTCCATGACCATTGAGCCAGTCCTTCCATTGACCTATGAGTATTTCAACAGATCCATTTCTCATGAATTTCAATGTCCTGGTTGGAACTTTTTGGACACTTTCAGTCGTCACTTGCTCATCATCAAAGCAAAACCTTAGAATTTTAAGTACTATATTTTTAATTAAACGATTGACAATTTTGTTTTAGATGGCTCTTGATTCGTAAATAGTGTTATTGATCCCCTGGTTATATCAGAATTTAAGCTCTGGTTTGAGTGATTTCATTTCACATATTTTATGTATCAATTGGAAAGTAAGCAGCCAAAATTGCTTACATGTGCAGGGAATCTTTGGCAATGCATTTCTTGTCACCTTGCAACTATGGTGCATTCAGAAAAGAGGACCTGTATTTATGTCAACATTCAGCCCTGTTTCTACTGTTTGCTCCGCTATCTTATCATCCTTCATTTTAGGAGAAACCCTGCATCTGGGAAGGTCAGGCTTTGTTTTTTAATTACATAGTTTGAATTATATAGACATTTTACATATCATTTTATTTGGAATTACTGAAATAAGATTATTTAATTAAATGAAATAGTTGTACAAAATCTATATTTTATTGACCCATATATAGCTCTATCTATTTTGAAATATTATAATTCACTTTTTATAATATAATTTTATGAATTTAATATTATATAAACTATAAATTTAATATTATATATATGTAAACTTAATATTATACAAACAGTATATATATATCTTTAAAAAAATTTGTAAAAGATGTGGAGAATGTTTGCTTATTTTGACTAGCAACTGCTGCTTAATTTATTTATATTGATAATATTAATAACTATTAAAAAAGAGGCAAAAGAATTTTTGAAGCCATATGACATTTTTGACAATAACTATATGTCCCCATGGGGCAGCTTAAATGTGTTTTCTACTTAAATTTAAGTAGCAGGAGTGCTCTTGTGCATAAATTTTACAATGAGAAAAGGATAATTTAGAATCTTTCCCTAGTTTAGGAATTGAAAATAAGTGGAAAAAAAGAGGGGAATGAAGCAGCTACTATTTCGGAATTGAAAATAACTTGTGAAAAAAAAGTGAGGGCTGAAAATACATATTGCCAAAAATTCACGTGGCTCCACAAGTTTCTTACCCTCTTTTTTAATATTTGCTTTCATCCTTTTAACCATTTTTTAACTACACAAATAATTATTAATACTATAAGTATAAATTTGGCCACCAACTTCACAAATAATTCTTACATAAATTGAGCAGCTAGCCAAAATAAATTAACATGGGACCTGCCCTTATTATTTCCAGCCTTTTTCCATAGTTATTTTCAATTTGTAAGTAGTAGCTGCCCCATTAAAATAGAGAGAGATTCTAAATTATCCTTTTCTCATGATTAAAAATTTACATGAGAAGCTCTCAAATTTAAGCACTTAAGCAAGTATGGGAACATGCAGAAAACAACCTTCACAATGAGATATCTTGCCTTGTTTAGAAAAAGATAAATAGTTTGGTTTTATTTTAGAAATATTTTATTAATTTACATTATTTTTCTTTATTTAAGAATTATTTAATTATGTTTGATAAATAAATAAAAATATAATTAAATTGACGGATATGTTTTTAAACTATATATGTATAAATTAAGCAATTGAAATCAATTTTAAAAACAATTATAACTCAAAGCTTTATTTGACTATCTCTAGATTTTAAACTAATATTTAATAAAATTAAATAGATTTTAGAAGCCCTCTTCCTTTATAGTGTCATTTATAGTTTCATCTTTTTTTATAAGGGATTTAAGATCAAGAATTATTTTTTAGTTCAGAAATTATTTATTTTTCTATATGAATATCATTTTTAATATTTATTTAGTTGTGTTTTAATTTTTATTATTTTTATATATTAATTGTGTTTTAATTATTATATATATATTCTTTAATAATTTTTGTTTACTTTGGTACTATTACACTCTCCTCCTTATTGCTATTATAATTACATATTCTGATCCCATATTTTTAAGTTAAGTAAAATGTTTTTATAAACTTCAAATTATATATTTTTATTCAATCAAATCCAACATACAAAGCAAAGGCCAAAGGCCAACATCAACACTACATATTCCTGTCTTCTAATAATAACCTCTCAACGGTCCCACGATAATCAGAAGGTAACTCATCCCTTCCACTAATATCCCAACCATCCACTTTCTTTGAAGCCCACTTCACCAAACAATCAGCTACTCTGATCCATTCTCTAGGGATATGACAAAAGGAGACAGAATCCAAGGAACTGCATAGACTTAGAATTTGTCTAACCAAAGAGGCTAATTTCCAACTAACATCCTCCAAACTTTGGTTGTTCAGCATATCCACAACAATCTGAGAATCTGACTCACTGATGATCCTCCTCTAGCCTAATGAGCATCCTCTCTCAACTGCAATCTTAATAGCAAGGGCCTCCATCAGATTATTAGAGTGTTGACCTTTGTAAATAGAGAAGAGAAAAACCGCACCACCATTACCTCTACCTATACCCCCAATACCAGCATGTCTAGGGTTCCCATGAGAAGAACCATCTGTATTAATCTTCAGGACCCCAGTCGGGGGAGGTGTCCACCTCCCATCCCGACAAACCCGTTGCTTGACATGGCGGGGTCTTTTTCCAGCAATGCATCCCCGTCTACTATCCCCCAGGTTCAAATTCCTCACAATAGCATGATCACCAGGATCAATACTTTCAGACATATCACACTTAGTAGAAATAGTCTCTTGAAGCCTACTAAGTATCTTCTTCCACAATTGAAAACTTCCTAATTTGGAGCCACAAAAAATTATGTGGTTCCTCTCCAGCGAAAGGGTGCAGAGAATGAAAATAGGCCCAACCGTCTAGGCCACCTGCAAGAAAGAAGTCTTCGTTGGAGGCCTACCCAAACTTTCCCAAAATTCAATTAGGGAGGTAGCATGAATACAACCATGACGCCAAGCCTCCCACCATCTGTGCCATATCTCTCTAAAAAAAGGGCAAAGAAAAAATAAGTGGGAGGTACATTCCTCACTGTTCGAACAAAGGAAGCAAACAGAAGGTCCCTGAAAACCTTACTTGCGAAGATTCTCCCAAGTGAGGCATTTCTTCTGAGCTACCAACCATAAGAAAAAATTACATTTGGGCCAAGAAAAGTTATTCCAAACCTTCTTCCACTAGTGCACCTTAGCTGGACCATTTAAGTTCCTGTCAAGTATAGCATAGCCTTGAGCAATAATAAATTTACCTTTTGAGCTAGGACTCCAAGCCAAAGCGTCCCTCTCATTAAGGGAGTTACAGAACCTACCCTCCAAAGCTTTAGTAAGAACAACACGATTCTCATGAGAAACACTCACGGGCCACTACTGAGGGTCCTTCCAACAAGTCACCTCCACCTGACCCATATGCTTGACAGTTTTAAAATGCTCCACCTTAATCCATCCAGCATCAGTAAAAATATGGCAGAGAGGCTGAAGCTGAGGGAAGCTAGAAAGAATGGGAGGGTGGCCTTCCCAAGAGTCCTTCCAAAACAGAGCATCAGAGCCTCTGTTACATATCTAGAAGAGACCATCCTTAATAAGTTGAGCTCCCTTCTTAAGAGTATCCCAAATACAAGATCCTTTACCCAACAAAGCAAGTCGTGGCACATCAAGGCTATCAGCACCATGAAGATACTTGTGGGCAAGAATCTTGGCCCAATCCTGATCCTGATTGTTGCACCACCTCCAGTATAGCTTGGCAGCCAAAACCGTGACAACGAGAGCCATCAACCTAAGACCAAGTCCCCCAACATGCTTCGACTTGCAGACAGACTCCCACTTGACTAAACTCTACTTTGAGGATAGGAGGTTGCCAGACCAAAGGAATTGCCGAGATAGAGCATCAAAATCCTTCACAAAGGTGGAAGGGGGGACCTAAACACAACACCTATAAATGGGGAGAGACTGCACCACAGTCTTTAGGAGAACCACTCTCCTAGCAAAAGATAACCATTTGTAAGTCCAGTGACTAACCTTACTTCGAAATCTATCCAAAATCCCTTGCTAGTAATCTCTACGCTGAGATCCCAAGGCCAAAGGAATCCCAAGGTACATCAAAGGAAGGGAACCGATCTGAAATCTAAGGATCCTAGCAATCCTGCTCTGAATAAGCCAAGGAGTATTAAAGAAATAAATGGAGGACTTATCATCATTAATACTCTGACCTGAAGCTTTCAAATAGATATCTAAAGCTCTCCTGAAATTCACTGCCTCACTAATTCTAGCCATGCCCATCAACCCAGTGTCATCCACAAATTGAAGATGAGAGTAGGAAGGAAGATTATTGTTCCAGCTCCAACCTTTGATAAAACCCTGCCTCACCTAAGATTTTATAAATCTGCCAAGACCCTCCTCCATGATAATGAATACATAAGGAGATAAAGGGTCCCCTTCTGAAGTCCTCGAGAAGCACTAAACAATTCTGAAGGTTCCCCATTAATGAGAACTAAGAAGGAGGACGAGGTCACACAGCTAAGAACCCAATTCACCCAATCCTCATCAAAACCAAAAGCCAAAAGATTTTTTTGTAAGAACTCCCAGCTCGCCCGATCATAAGCTTTAGCTATGTCAAGTTTAATAAACATAGCCTTCTCCTTAGAGGTAGCCATAGAGTGAATAGCCTCCATTGCTATCACAACCCCATCCAAAATTTGTCTTCCTTCAACAAAACCACCCTGCTCAGCAGAGATCAAAGTACGAAGGAGTGGTTTGAGTCTCTCAGCAATCAATTTGGTGATGATCTTATAAACAACATTACATAACGCAATAGGCCTAAATTGAACCAACCAATTAGCTCCCTCCTTCTTAGGTATGAGAACCAAGAAAGTAGAATTCAAAGACTTAAGCATCTGTTTGTTCCTATGTGATTCCTGAACCACATCTAGGAGATCAAACTTTATTATTTCCCAGAATTCTTGAAAAAACTCAATTGGAAACCCATTCATGCTAGGAGCCTTACCTTTTTTCATAGTAAACACAACTTTCTCCAATTTAGGTAACAAGATAGGACTTAAGAGAGCCCCATTCATCTCAGTAGAGACCAGGTGGGGAATACAATCCAAGATGGCCCTCTCCTCGGCCCTAGCTGCAAGATCCTCCCAAGTAAAAAGATTAGAAAAATAATTGACAGCTTCCCTAGAAATTTCTTCACAGGAAGAGAGTTGAGCTCCTTCAGTTGAGACAAGAGAGGAGATAGAATTCCCCTGCCTCTGAGCCTTAACCGAGTTATGAAAGAACGCAGTGTTCCTATGCCCCTCCTTAAGCCAATCAACACGATATTTTTGCTTCTAGAAAATCTCCTCTCGAAGCTCCCACTCTTCTAGTCCCTTAAGAGTCGAGGACTCAGCTTTACTTAGATCAGAGGTCAACCCTTGGTCCTGAATCTGATGAGTAATATTATCCAACTTGGACCGAGCAACTATCTTCTAAGCATGCAGGTTCCCAAAATATTGTTTATTCCATCTCTTAAGCCTATACTTCACATGTTGAAGCCTCTTATTAAAAGTAAACATGGTCGTCCCATGGGCAGGCATCCCCTCATACCACCAATCCAATATAAGGTCCTGTATAGACTGATCTCTTAACCACATCAACTGAAATTTGAAAGAAGGATTTTTGGTGACTCCATATGAGGTGACAGAGAGCTTGATAGGCCAGTGGTCAGAGCCCCTCCAATCAAGAATTTCTAAATTGGTGATCCACCTACTGTTCATCCAATAGCAGGAAACCAAAAATCTGTCAAGCGTTTCTGAGATAGCCTCAACACCACTTCTCCGATTATTCCATGTAAAGACACCATTGGTTGGCTTCACATCAATGAGATTCAAGGAACCGATCATATCCTTGAGCAGATTTGAAGACGAGTCTAGCCTAGCTAACCCCCCTCATTTTTCATCCAAACTAGTAACAACATTAAAATCCCTAGCCGTAATCCATGGGAGAAACGGGTCCAGGGACCGGATGAATCTGATATGAGCCCATAAATGTGATTTACCTGAAAAATCAGTAGGAGCATAAATATTGGATAAAAGGCACCTTTCTCCAGTCTCAAAACTAGAGGCAACCAGAGAAATGGAGGACCGACTAGAAATCCACCATAAGGGGGAAACTTTCCCCGGGTTCCAGAAGCAAGCCAACCCCCCCGAATTGTTCAAAGCACCCACCCCCTGCCAAGAGCCCTGGGGCCAAATACGTGAAGCACAATTAGCCAAACCATCCATTGTAAGCTTAGTTTCCTGAATAAAGACCACATCAGGAGACTGTGACTTAATTAATCTGTGAACAACCTTTTGTTTGGGGATGTTGTTCAACCCCCTTACATTCCATGATAAAACAATCATTTATGGGGGTGGGAGAAGTGGGAATCAATAGGTTTCACAGACCCAGACTCAACCCAAGTATCACCCATAATCTTAACCTTCTCTTGATCAGTCTTCCTACCACTCTTTGACGGTTTATCTAAAGGCCCCTTTTTAAAGGATTTTTGTTGTAACCCTAAGACAGGAGAAGCTTTATTACCCTTTACATAATCTGAGGTCCCCTTAGGAGCAAGAGGATCATAAGCCAACATAATTGAACCCTTCGGACCCTGCGACCCTCGGAAATCTCCAAAATCCTGAACTTGAGGAGGCAAATCTATAGCCATCTATCCAACCTGTTGTTCCCCTGAAGATAAAATCTGATCCTCCTTCTTTGCATCTTCATCTTGAACCACATGCTGACCTTTAGCCCCAAAAGAGAGCTCAACTGGAGTACCTTCCTCTTGGACCAAGTCACCAAGAGCATCAAACCTGTTAAAGGTGCCATCATTCTGTCTATCCATCCAGGTTCTCTTCTTACCTTTGCCTTTGTTACAGGACTTAACTGGAATAAATCCCTCATTATCTATAGGTCCATCAGACAAAGGAGCCTTCCCCTTGTCCTCCCTAGGAGGTCCAGGGGCAGCCAAGGGGGGAGACTTATTTCTGGGACATTTGCGATGTAAATGACCATATTCATGGCAAATTCTACATCTAAGTGGTAGGGTCTCGTAATCCAACTGTTGGATCCAAGAAGATGATCCCATGCAAATCTCCATAGAATCTGGTAACGGATTATTTAAATCAACTTCTACACAAATACGGGCAAAAGAAATTACCTTACGGTCGAGTTTGTGTAGCCGAACCCACAGGTTTTCCAAGAAGCAAAGAGATTGAGTGAATAATATCTTCCCTCCAGAATTCCAAAGGAAGCCTCAGCAAGCGAACCCACACAGCTCGCGAGGGGATCTCCTCAGCAGAGTTGAAGCCCATGTGCCAAGGCTTGATGAAGAGCCCCACCTGGTTAAAGAAATAAGGGCCTCCCTCAAATGCCCTATTCTTGTCTGACATGCTTGAAAAGATAACTAGAAAATAGTTATTAGCTGCTAACAAAATCTTCATATCTCCTCCCGGGTTCCAAACCCGACGTGCCTAGGATTCCAACATAGGAAAAGAAAGGCGAAGGCCCAAAAATTTGCAAATAAGAGCATGATTGCACCAGTATTCGACATCCTTCGAAACTTGCTCAGGTTGAATAACCAAAACTGGCCGGTCCTCGGATCTCTCCAAACATCCGTTTACTTTTTTTAATCCAAACAACCCTTTTGAAGAGGAAGCACCTTCCTCAGATTGGGGTTTACCTATCTATTCCTTATCACTGACATGCATCAAAGAAGACGGCTCTCCCATCTCCATATCCCCGAAGGAAACCTGAGAAGAGGCTATACCTCGATTCTCCATGCACCAATGAACCAAGACTCAACAAAAAGGAGAGAGAGACGGGGTAGGAGACCCACAATCTAGGAACACTGTAGGCCTCCCGCCGAGGACACACCAAAGACGGATTTCAGGTAGAAAACGCCTACCCACGAGCTAGAAAATGATCGAAACCCCTGTCTGACCAATGAACAACCCTGCCAACAAACCAATGCCCCCCCGAAAGCAACAAAGAAGCTCGACAATGAGCACAGACGCCAGACGCAGATCGGGCTACGACACACAGGCCCTAGCGCGAACCAAACCTCCGCGCAACACCATCCAAAAATTAAACTTCAAATTATATAAACATACATATATAAAACGGTTCTAATAGATTTTCTCTTTGTTTTGCATAGACAATGTGAAAACCCCTCCACTGAGTGCTACAAAAATCTGAATACAAATTTAAAGAAAAAATAAAATATTCTTATCCACTATAAAATATTTGTTTTTTATATCATAATCAATTTTATAATTATTTCATTTTTATTATTATTAATATAGAAATTTAATATTAATAATTATAATTAATGTAATTATAGTAATTAAATGTTTATAACTTTAACGTATTTTATAAATATTAATATTTAATATATATATGCTAGTTATATGATATATTCTTATCATATATATATATAATATCAATCTAACAATCTATTTTATAGAATTATTTTATTTTTATGAAAAATTGAGTTACAAATATTTTCAATTAAAAAAATAAGACAACTTAGTATGTCCCATTTCCTCTTAAATATTTTATAAATCTTATAATGTTTGTTTTATATTATGATATTGTATTATTAATGATTTGAACAGTGTAACGGGTGTGCTGTTGATATTTGGAGGTCTGTACCTGGTTCTATGGGGTAAAAGCAAAGACATTACTTCTGAAAAGAAAATTCCAGATGAAGAAGAGCAATTAAACACTTCTAAAGAAACATCAATAGATATAAAAAGACCTCTACTACATTGATGTCAATGTTAGAATCTTTTTAATTTACAAGTAATAACTTAGTATGTTCATGAATATCCAAAAGGCCATGGACTTCCCTTTTAGCAGATCAATCAAATATAAAACTATTTCATGACAGTTTCTGGTGACAAAAGAAACAGAGATCTTCCATGCTGATGTATATATGATAGATTTTTATGAGAAAAATAGAAATATATCATGTTTTAGAATATATGATGAATTCTGATTAAGAAAAATATAAATATTATATGTTTTCTAGATTATTGTATATATGATAGATTTTGATGAAGAAAAATATAGATATTTCATATTTTTATATTGTAGTATATATGACACATTTTGATCTAAAAAATATAGATATTTCATATTTTGAGATTGTTGTATACATAACAAATTTTAAGAAAATAAAAATATAGATATTTCATATTTTTAAATTACTGTATATATGATAAATTTTTTGTGAAAAAACATAAATATTTCATATTTTTAGATTGAATATTTGACCAAAAAAAATAAAAATATTCCATGTTTTTAGATTATTGACTCTAATAAAGAAAAACATAATGAACACATAGAAACTCTTAATATTCATCCAAATCATTAAATTACTGATCCTCATTTGGGTCAAGGAATGTCTCTTTTTAACCAACATCACACCAAAACAAACATTTAAAATGGTTTCCTTTACCATCCTAATTAATGGTATTTGTGATTTATTTGGAATTATCACAACCTTATTAATTTATTGAGGATAATTAAATTTAAATTAATATAGAAAATAATTTAAATAAAATAATTAAAATTGTATTGTTGTTATAATTATAAATAAAAATAAATATAAAAATTTAAAATAGTTAGACTTTGATGGTAAACAAAATTGTAATATATGTTAAGAAATGATTTTTAAATATTTAGTATCTTATTGATCTTGTCTTAAATGGAGATTCTTTATTCCAAAAATTTATTGTTTATCATAGTAGTTTAGATTAACACTTATGGAATTAATCTTCTATATAAAACTAATATTGTAACTCATGAACATGATCTTATTGATCTCTATAATTTGCAACTTATTTGCCCCACTTCCTTAATATTTGAATGTTGTAAGGATCAACAATGTTTATATACACATTTGGGGCATCTATTGTGAAAAATTTGTCTCCTCTATTGGTGTTGTGAAACCCAACAATAAATTCACTATTGTTTAAACTCAAAAATTTGAATAACATAAATCAAATGAACGAAACAAATAATTAAAGCATGCACAACACCATCCACAAAATACTAAACACATTTGAAATTAGAGAAAACCAATCACACTTTTACACAGTGATTTACCCTAGAAAACCCCTAACTTTGGGAAAAAACCAGCATTCAAAGAGAGATTTTATTACTACAGAAAAAAGAAACTTTACAATAACTGCCAGAACTTGGCATAAACTAATTTTGAGAATTGTCCTGGGTTAAATCTACCAAACCCACAACAATACTGCAATCGTGGATAATATCTCAACTCCTCCTTTTGTTCACCCCAATCTCCCTTTCTCATGTCATTCCCTACAAAAACCTTCAATCTATATGTTTTTCAACACACACATCAATTTCTTTTATAACCTCTCATTCTCCTATGGTGGAATAAAGCAGTGTTTTGTCTTTAGAAAAAACAAAGTTGTTTCTAAAAGAAAATTGTCAAATTGGCAAGTGTGTAGAAAATTAGAAGGAAAAAATCAGGAAACTTATCCAACTGCTCTAGCCTGGGTGACACGGTTCCAGGCTGGAAGAAATCTTCCGAGCTACTTTTTCAACACTCCCTCTTAGCAAGGAAGGTGTTCTCTACTACACCCAACTTGTCCCTGAAGAAGACAAATTTAATTTTCATCAAGGTCTTCGTTAAGAAGTTTGTAACCTGCTCATCTGTAGATATATATACTGTAGTCGAACTAATCCACGCTATACACAATCCCTAATAAAGTGATATCTAATGTTAATATGCTTTGACCTATCATGAAACATAAGATTCTTAGAGAGTTTTATGCAACTCTAATTATCACAGTGAATGATGCTTGATTCTAGCTCCTGACCAAATAGTTTCACTAATAGCTTCCGAAGCCATATGGCCTCACATGTTGACATGCTCGCTGCCATGTAATCTGCTTCTGTAGATACAACAAACTTCTTGTACCAAGAGACAACCCTTGATCCCATACTGAAACAACACCCCGAAGTGCTTTTCATGTCCACTGCATTACCTACCCAATCTGCATCAGTGTAGCCAATCAACCTGACACCATCACCTAGAGTATATCTCAACCCATACTCAATTGTACCGCATATATACCTCAGTGCATGCCTTGTTGTTGTCCAATGTACTCTCTTTGGTTCTACCATGAACTGACTAAGAGAGTTGACTGCAAAGCAAATTTCTAGTCTTGTATTGACCAGATACATCAATGATCCAATAATTTGTCTATACAAGGTGGGGTCTACTGCCTCCTGCTTTGATACATTAATCTTCTGCCAATTTGTAACCATTGGTGTAGACATGGGTCTACAATCCAACATTCTGAATCGCTTCAAGATTTCCATAGCATATTTCCCTTGACCAAGGAAAATCTCTCCCTTTGTCCGCCACACCTCTAGTCCTAGAAAATAGTGCATCATCCCCAAATCTTTCATCTCGAACTCTGCTATTAGGTTCCTCTTGCAGTCCTCTATGAGTCTCGGTGAACCAATCATAAATAAATCATCCACATACAAAACTAGAATGAGTGGTTCACCTCCCACCATGAGATAGTAAAGGTTGGAGTTCGCCTCACTCTTCACGAATCCCATGCTCTGCAAGTAGCTATCTATGCGCTCATACCATGCTCTGGGTGCCTTCTTAAGCCTATATAGTGCTTTCCTCAATCTGCAAACATGAGAGTCACTCTCATTCACCACAAAACCTTATGGTTGTTCGATGTACACCTCCTCCTCTATGATACCATTTAGGAATGTCGTCTTGACATCCATATGATGGATTTGCCATCCCATTTAGGAATGTCGTCTTGACATCCATGGATTATTCTCCCCAACGTAAAACCTCTTGGCAGAATCAGTGAGACTGTATCGAATATCAGATGGGGTGTTGCTCGTCTGCGTTTGGACAAAAATGCCCTTGATAAAGATATGTGTGAGAATGCGAGAAAAGTAATGCAGATTGGGAGTTTTAGTGGGGAGTTTTGCCGTTATCTCGTCAAGAGAAATGGATGCATCGGTGCCTGCACTTGCGATAATATCAGGTATATTGAGATTTATGGCGGATTTTAGAACAAGGGTGGGAACAAACGAGAAAATGGTCTCTAAGGCCTGCTCCAACTCACCTACACCCATTGCCATTTTATTTACTTGAGTGTTCACAAAGCAAATTTGAGTCGTTTGATATTGAGTCGATAGGTTATTTATTGTGTGGGTTTTTTTGTTGGGATGTGAAGTCCAACACTCGAGACCATTCATTTTCCATTCTTTTCTTACATTAATGCTTTTTTTTTGGCCTATTTTTTCATGGATGTAATTAATTTGGCGAATCACGTAAGTTTAGTGTTTGTATTTTTATTGATTGTTTTATTGTATCTTATATATTTGAGTTAATAATTATTTATTTGCACTGAGCATCAACGATTGGTATCAAAGCTTCTAGAGAAGAAGCTGATTGGGAATTTATGAAAAAAAAATCTGAAAGATGGAAGAGGCAAATAAATTGAGAATTGAAATTTTTTTAGGACATAACTTTGGGATGTGGAGGATGCAATAGAGGCATTGTTGATTTAGAGAGACCTCTATATTATACTGGAAGGCAAAGCCAAAAAGCCAATTGTGATGACTAGGAGAAAATGGATAAGAAAGCAAGAGCAACCATATTCTCTCTTTATCTAGTAACATATTATTTAATGTTCTAATTGAGAAAATAGTGAAAGGATTGTGGGATAAGTTGTCTGCTAGGTATGAGATGGTTTTCGCTTCAAACAAGGTTTTCTTCATGAAGAAATTGTATAATTTGAAGAGGAAGGAAGGAGTTATCATGACAAATCACCTAAATGAATTCAATACATTAATTAGCCAATTGATATCCATGAACATAAATCTGGATGATGAAATCAAAGTCATCTTACTGTTTTGCTCTCTACCAAATAGTTGGGAAGTAGTAGTGATGGCAATTAGTAATTTAGTGTGGAAAAAACATACTGAAATTTGATGATGTTCTTGGCACTCTTCTTAGCGAAGACATGAGAAAAAATCAAGGAAACTCATTAGGTGATGCCTTGATTTTTGGCAATAGAGGGAGACATCAAGAAAGAGGCAGAAATAACATGATAGGAGGAAATCAAAATTCACAAAGAGGTCTAAGTCTAGAGGAAGAAATGGAGGTTGTTGGTTTTATGGTAAACAAGGACGTACACTAAGAAGAATTGTTGGTCATACAAGAAAGTACAAAATCAATTATAGGAAAAAAAAAAGTTAACACCAGATATGAATAAGATGAAGGTGCATTAGTCTTTTCAACAAGTGAAACTACAACTAGTTCGTGGGTGTTGGACTTCGATGACTCTTTTCATGCAACTCCATGCCAGGAAGCTTTTAATAACTATCAAGAAGGATAACTTGGTAGAGTTTATCTTGATGATAGTGAACCATGTGATATTGTTGGCAAAGGTGATGTGATCTTGAGATTAAAGAATGAAAAAACAAGTGGTTATTGCGGGATGTGAGACATAATCTTGAGCTTAAGATAAATTTAATTTTCATGGGACAACTTGATGCTCAAGGATGCAACATCATATTTTCTTCAAACACTTGGAAGGTGACCAAAGTAGCCTTAGAGGTAATTGCAAGAGGCCACACATTGGGTACTCTATATGTGCTAGAAATTCACGATGAAGTGGGAGCTATGATGGCGGTTATCGACAATGACACAAAAGTTTGGTAGAAGAGGCTTAGACATATGATCAAGAGGGGACTTGAAATCATGATCAAAAGGAATGAATTTCTAGGTTTGGAATATATTTCAATTTAGAGTTGTGTGAGCATTATATCTATGAAAAACAAAGGTGGATCAGTTTTTCAAAGACATGACATGACAAGAAGTCAACGCCTTTGGAGCTCGTGCACTCAAATGTGTTTGGTCCTACAAAGGTAACCTCTATTGGAGGGGAAAATTATTTTATTACTTTTCTTGATGATTGCACCTGTAAAGTTCAAGTTTATATGTTAAATAGGAAATCAAAAGTAATTAGAAAATTTAAAGCTTTTAAAGCCATTGTTGAGAATCAAACTAGATATAAAATCAAATATTTAGAAATTGATAATGGTGGAGAGTTTTTCTCTTTGGATTTTGATGATTTTTGTGCACATAATGACATCCAACATATCAAGATTTTTCCATTCACTCCTCAAGAAAATGGTGTAGTCGAGAGGGTGAATCGAATAATTTTGGAGAGAGCTCAGTGTATGCTCTTAATGAAGGTTTGGACAAGGAATTTTGTGCATAGGAAATTAACATATAACAATATACTTGATCAATCAAGGCCCTTCATCTTGATTGGAATTTTGACATTCTAGAGGAGAAATGGTTTGGAAGATGAATTTCCTACAATCACCTACAAGTCTTTGGCTATGAAGCATTTTCTCACGTTCCCAAGGAGGAGAACAAAATTGGATCCCAAATCAAAACATTGTATCTTTGTTGGCTATGGAGAAGAACAATATGGTTTCATATTGTGGGCTCTAATTTCCAATAAACTAATTCACAGTTGGGATGTGGTCTTCAATGAAAAGGTGATTCTAGGTCTGCAAGAACAAGGGACACAAGTAAAAGAGTATGTGCCATAATCAGTTATAAAAAATGGAAATGATATATTTACACAAGCATCAACACATGGAGGTATTTGGCAGTCATCTATGCAAGGCACAGTTGGAGAAATAAATCAAGTGGGAGCTTACATCTCACACACTTGTAATTTCCCTACCCCTGATGATAAGAGTTATGGGACAAAAATATTGACAACATTTGAGATGGAAAAAGAATCCTAGGGGCGCTTGGACTTAAAACATGCTCTCCAATCACAACCCTGATACTATCAACCAAGCTAGGGCATGACACTCTGAAAATATAGGATAATTCAAATTCCCTAATATCCTTAGAAAATGGACACTGCCCCAGTTTGATTTGCACAGGAACCCTAAATTTTTTTATAGTGTATTCCATTGGTAGCCCTTGAAACCCACCTAAAATCTTTGCAAGTTTCTAAAAGAACCCAACACCAAATCTCAGAACCCAAAAAAAGACACTGAAAGTCTTAGAAAGGCACAACACCAAATTCAAAATAGAACAAACAATGAAACACTCATAATCGAGGCACACTCATTATGAATTTAGCAGAAAATATGTTGTTTTTTCCACAGGAAGCTCACAAAGAAAACTTGACGAGGCTTTACCAAAGAAAGACCCAGACGAACAAGGAAGTACAGGAAGTAGAATTTACCGCAACACCGAGATTCCCTAAAAAAATCCCTAGGAATTCGACGAAGTTTGGCCACTGAAACCTAATGCTTGTTGAAGAAGAGTCGAGAAACAATTGCATAAAATATAAGCGGCAGGTCCTTTATAATCAGTGCAAAGCAGTAATGGAGTGCAAATGCATTTAGTTCAAATGAAGTTTCACATGTATGGGAAGCGACATAACAATACATGATTATAGATTGTAGCAAAGGACCATCTGAATTCATAATTCACCTTACATCAGCAAAATTATGATTAGCTCTAGTAGGTGTGATTTAACATCACAATTACGAATTATTTAGAAATCTGTCACGCAAAAACACATGCCAACTGAAGTTATCACTAGGCATGAAGAGTAATGATTTTCTTGTAAACTATGAAGCCTTGAAAGAGGTGAACCCTACCACCAACACGCTTAGTACCAAAACTCCTCCAACTGTAATGCCACCTCAGAATAATCTCCAGCTCACTTGCATTAATCTGAATCCTCCAGTCTCTGCAATATATATCCAGCTCACTTGTACGAACATGCCTCCATCATCCTTCAATAGACATGCCTCCATCATCCTTCAACAGGTCTCATTAAAAAATGTACCTTCATGTTTGTGTAATCCTAGGCATCAAAGAATATTAGAGAAAATAGATAAAACAAATAAATATTTAATTATTGATTGAAATTTAAAATTTCAATAGCATGGCCCCTACAACAAACATAAAACATCATTAGTAAAGAGGAATCCATGTTATGAAAACCTACTTTTCTCAAGATTGATTAAATCTTGAAGTGGTCTAGTGCAAAAGTTTGACTCCATCCCATAGGATATTAATTAGTAGATTATTTAATATTTCTTACTAAATTTTTGTCTCATCATTATACTATTATCTTCATAAATTTTTAATTTCTTTTACTATAAATTCAACACGAAAAATATCCATCCAACCAAATTATTTATATTTAAATAAGATAGCTTTACTTTCCATATTATATATTATTCAATGAATAGTATGCAATGTGAACTTTTATTTTTTATTTTTTTCTATGAAATTCTTTCTTCATCATCAAATGAAAACCCTATAAAAAATGCTTAACATGTAAATGCTTAATGGTTCAAACAAAGGGTGTTTTCTTTTCATGGAGATTTTAACTTTAATAATTCCACAAATCCATTTTTCCTTTTAATTTAGTCCCACTTATAAATGGTTAGTGTGAACTGCAAAATTCAATAATAACATTGTGTTTTTACTATTGTCATCATTTTTCTTAGGTCTTAATAAAGTGTTATGGCTCTCTGCTACATCTCATCATATCTTTGTGTTTTCCTTTTCAGAATAGAATTGTCTCCTCTCCTCTCGCCATCATTGATCCTTGTCTAAGTCCACATCAATGGACCTAATGACATCAACAATGTTTTGCATTGCAAATGCAAAACACCTCAAATGTGGTGGAATCAATTCTTCATTTTGAATAGCATTTATTTTATCTTGAATGGATCTAACATTATCATTGATCCATGCTAGCAAGTGAGCCTCATTGAATATAAGTGGTGGAGGTGGGCGGTTATGAGGTGGAGAGGGTGGAGGGGGAGGTGGAGGGGGTGGAGATGGAAGGTATGGAGGTGAAGGGGGATGAGGAGGTGGTTAAAAGATATCATCAATATTGAATTGATCCATGATCTATATAAGTGAACCTGCATTAAATTATACAAAATTAACAAACAAGTATAAAATTACAAGAAATAGTTAAATTTTCAACATACGTGAGTGTTTAAATCTAGGATACATGTACCATGTACACATACATACATCATTCAACTTGATCATATATGTACAAATTTCAAAATGTAAGATACATGTTTAAAAATCCCCTTAAACCATTCAATATAAATGACGTAATTGAATACAAATGAAAAAATGTGTAAGGCTCATTTATGTCTAAGGCATGTAAATGAAAAAAAAAATGTTATTGTGATGTGAAATCTCATTAAAAATTACATTAAATTAGGAGAAATTATGATGGCTTAAGGGGTCCTCGTAGGATGGCTTGAGGGGATCTATGAATTAAGGTCCTAGGACAAAATGATGGCTTAAGGGAATAAAATTTGATAAGTTTCCCAAGGCAACCAAATTTCATTAAGTTATACACACACACACACACACACACACATATATACATATATACACATATATACATATATATATATACACACACACATATATATATATACACATATATATACATATATACACACACACACACACACACACACACACACACACACACACACACACACACACACACACACACATATATATATATATATATATATGTACATTTATGAGGTAATTAATAATATTATATGGCTTAAGGGGATCTATGAAGTAAGTTCTTAGGACAAAACATTTGATGGCTTAACGGGATAAAATTTGGTGAAGTGCAAGATAGTGCTTCTAGCTTTAACTAATTTTTTTACATCAATGTCAAACTAAATACATGGTAAATCATGAAGCACTATCTTTCTCAACTTTATGTTTGTACTATACTAATATTTTAAAGGGTTATCAAAAGGTTGCAATGTTCTATAAAATTCTTATTGGGTGATCTACTCATTATATAACTACAATGTTAGTTGCATTTTGAAACTTAAAAGGCTTCCAAAATGAGTTCCAAATACCTTACACCATTTATTAGGGGAAATTAGAGTAGCAAGTTAAAACATAACAAGCTTTGCAATAACTCGCTTGACCTATAAATACCTTTTCATGTCATTACTCAATTTTTTTGGCTATGTAGTTATGTAAAATATAACTATTCACATTCAATTAGAAATTAAATTTGATAATCCACCTAAACTATCTAATATTTTTTCTACAACTTATACTTCACTATATATTTTCAAATGCATTTAAAAAAAAAAAAACCTAATATGATATGGTGCATTTAAGTTTTTAGTTTTATCTCTTTTCATTTATTGTTATTTGTGTGTTCATATATCTAGTGCATATGTAGATCTATATTTGTGTATATAGGTATATGTTTTTTTGTTCTCACATGTTTATATGTATATTTGTTTAATTTCTTGTATTTATAAAATTATTTACAAAATTATCATTTTATTTTAATAGAGGCACTTTTATGGTGCATTTTTCTTTCTCTCTGTTGGCCATTTTTAGGTTTTGTGGTCTATGTGTGACCTCTCTTCCCAAATCTATTTAGATAGTCTTGGTTTTGAATTTACCATTTTCTATTCTATTCTTTTCTTCTTAATTATGAATCAAAAAGTGTGACTTGAAATGTTGATACCAAAATTTGTTAACAAAGTTAAATCTTGAAGTATTCTTCAACAACATTATGGGCTGTAGAAATCTAATGTATTTAAAATATACTATTTATGTACATCTAGTGTCATATGTGATTTCTTCCCATAGTTTGCAGATCCATTGACCCTTCCTAAGACCACTTGATGCAATCATACTGAAATTCCTCAATCTGCATGCCTCTAACCATCTATACCAAATATAGTATGACTTTTTTTTCGTTGTAACCCAACTATAATGATCATTGTCCTTGTGATTCATTTTACTTGCAACCCTCAAGTGTATCCTCAAGTGACGACTGATTTCTTGACTATATATCAATTGAATCCACTTTGCTACTACTTCTCTAGCATAGGCAACACTTGTTAGAAGTAGAAAAACACTCACCAACTAATTATAAAGACCTACTTTCCCCCTATAATTTAAGATGTGGAAACAAAATAACATAACTCTAGTATATCACCACTCCACATCAATTCTCAACATAAGGAAACTAAAATTGAACATGAAGAAACACAGTAGAATACTAAATTAAAACATGCACATTAGTAAAATGAAAAGAAAACCATCTAGTTTTCTAACCAAAATTCTATTCAAGAAAATTTGTCATGCTATGAACCTCCTGATTGGTCCTCTAACCTTCATTTTGAACCCCCCTTTAACTTATATTCATAGACGCAATAGATGTGTTTAAAAAATGGTATTATTAAAATACTTTTTGTGTTTAAAACCTTGTAACCTCTATATTGAATACCTTTCCTCATACCAACCATACCATGTACTTATTTTAATCAATCTACTCCCCTTAAGTCGGGGGTTGTTGAAATAGTTCACATACAACCAACAAATAGGTCAAAACCAAACACTTCTATGGTGGAAAGAAGTGAAGGTAGAACACACTAAGGGTTAACAAGGACCCAAATCTACATCGACATGCTTTGCCATGCTTCCACAAAAAACAAACAACCTCCATAATTAGTGCTAGCATTCCAGGTTGGCCAAACATGCACTAACACTAACAAGTGACCACATACACGCCTTTCCAGATCCAAAAATGATACAAAAACCACATAGAAACATTCTATAACATGTCTAATGTTCTACCAATAATTTTTCTATGTTTTACTCATGATAAGTGGACAATTAATGCTACTAACATTACAAGCAATAAAATTTTCCTTTTCTTTTGAATAATAAATGTACCATTTGAAATATTTAACCTTTCCAAACTTTTCCATTGCATAATCATAGAATCATTTCATCAATACAAGTATGATTTCACTTTTCATATATTCAAGATAACATTTCACATTTATAATTTTCCATATTGATGGATACATGATTACGTACATAGCTTCAACAAGCTTACATGAACTAGAAATACAAATGGTTCACAATGCCCTCCCAAATATTGGCCACCAACTTCATGAGGAGAAGCATCACTCAAGTGATTTTCCACCAACCATGGACTTACTGTGGTCCCCCACACATCTATGAAACTTGGTAAGATGACCCTCCCTTCGATGAAGAGATTGGTTTGGTAACCTCATCTTTGTTATAGCCTTTCTAGAGCATAGTGATGTTTCCTACATGTCTAGAGCTACAATAATACATGGCTACAACTACATGTATGATATTCCCAACCTAGAATGTAAATTGGATTACAGTGAACTAGCAATGTAAATAGTAGCTACTTACACTACTTTGGCCAAAGATTCATCACCTAGTACTTCAATTGAGGGTCATCTATTTCACCATAATAATTTGTTAATTTGTTTTTGACCATTAGTATTATATTCAAAGGTTATCACCTTTCTCATGGATTATCCTAACCCTAGGAATAACCTTTCCACTAACTCATACTTAATTGACATTGCTACTAAGTATCTTAAAATACATAGGTTATCCCCTTTCCCATGGATTATCCTAACCCCAAGAATAACCTAATTAACCATATGATAACATTAAATGATTCTATTTCAAAAAGTATAATCTCAATAATAAATGTTTCCATTCAAGAGTATATCTCAACACTCAACAATAAATGACTCCCATCAAAAGTATAATCTCATCAATAAATGACTTTAATCAAAGTATTAAACATCAACAATAAATGGTCTCAATCAAAGATATAAACAACAATCAAAATGATCAATCAGTTCATATAGGTTAGTCCCAACCTATTTGCTTCAATCAATGATAAAAATAAACAAACCAACCAAATAGGTTATTCTCAACATAGGGTCTCAATTGAAAGTGATGTAAGGATCAAGTGATCATAAACAAATCACAAAACCTCTCTTTCCATATATCTAAAATATTCTCACGTTTACAATCTTCACTATATTTGAATATACTCTAGAGGACACTAACCTAAGAAGGGTTTGTGATTTTTCACCTTCAAGTCCTCTTCTCAATACAACTTTGGGTTTCTAGAACATATATCTTCTTGAATTCCATTAATAGGAATAAACTCTTAATCAAAATAAGATAATAACATAATCATATAATATACATTTTATCAACCGTATTGTTGAATTTTGATATAACCATCAAGTTTATACCCTAACCATAGGGATAAGACTCTCTTCCTACTTTCAAGGAGATACGAGTAATCAATCAAGTATAGAAAAAATACATATAATTTAAATAGAAACGCCATCATATAAATTCGCATAAAGGGATATAAAAGTATTAACCGAATAGATAGGTTCCACCAAAACAAGAAATAACTAAGAACTTGCAAGCACAAACAAGCATCACAACACACTTTTAAATCATTCCCTTCCAACTTGGAAAACATAAATAATTAACCTTTCCAATATATGTAACAAAGGAATAGAAACCAGGATGCACAGTATATGAGCTCCAACTGATAAATCTCCCTTCCTAGCTCAATTCCTCAAGTTTGCTTGCTACTTCCTCAAAGATCAACTCCATTTCCACTTTTAGCCTCTTATTGAATCTCTCAACGAATACTAACGTAGAATAACAAGCAAATCACTAAATCTCACTTGCTCTCAACTTACTCATATAGCAATTGTAGCAAAATAACAACAGAGTAATCATAATGAAAAGTGTATATAAATGGTAGAAAGAACACCTCTATATATACTAAAATTTGAGCAACCAAAGGCTACAAACAAGCTAATAATTATATCACCTTTCTATCCCCATGCAAAGACTCATCTAACTAACTTACATATTTGCAACACATAACAATCCTCACATTTCAAATGGCTTATTCGACTTGTCTCAAGAGACAACAAGACTCTTTTACTGAGTCAAATGAACAACAAGCTTTTTAGCAGGTTTCCTAGTTGGTTTGCAAGTTGACTACCCCTCTATATATCACTTCCAACTTATCATTGACTGAGTTTATGCATATATATAGGTTTTAGACTCCATTTTTCTTCCAAAAGCTATAGGTTTAGTGCCATACATTCACCTTTTAGCGCCTCAATGATAGCACAACAAAGACTTCTTCCAAGCATTTAAAAGTACATTTATTTCCTTTTCCAATGTTTCACTTTATGCCTCTTATTATGCGTGACATTTGAATTGGTATTTTCTTGTTTCATGTGTAGATTTAACACTCAACAATGCATTAATACTTAGAATCTTACAATGCTCAAACTCCTTCATATTTTATGTGCTAGTCAAATACAAAGTAATGATGTCTTAAATAGTGTTTTGCAAGGTATTACTTCACGCGTTGAATAAGCTTCCAAGTTCTCTAGTAACTTATGCACTTTAAGTGCAACCTTTCTCTATCCCTATGTGCTTTATTCAATACCAACTGCAACACTATACATGCGCTTAAAATATATATGAAAAACTTATCATTATATATTATATATATAACATCTCTTTAATATATATATATATATTTCTCATGATTATAAAATGCATTAATTTCCAATTAATAAATATATAAATGTATATCGAAATAAAAATCATATATATATATAAATACATATTAATATATGAATATATATGTATATATATTATTATATACATATATATTAATATATATATTCAATATATAATATTGTTTTAATATCTTTATATAAACACATATACCACCTATTCATCGATCAACAATTATATACGAAATGCACACACATATATATACACACATACATGCATACATGATATATGACCAATTGATATTTTGATGCATACGATGTATCCATGCATGGGTACGTATAAGTATTCCTACTTCCATATAGGCATGAACGAATACATTAATTGTGCATGAGTTATTGTTTTTGTACACATGCACACACACACACATTTTATATATTTAATCATTGTTTTGCATAAATACACAAAGAAGAACTCAAACTCAATATAGAGATTCAAACATGTGATTCAACCAAAGATTCAATCATGAAATCAAAGACCAAAACCAAAACCATAATCAATCAAAGATGACCAAAGAATCTTTCCAATTTATCAAGACTTCAACCGCAGTTTACTTACCAAATCGTAATCTAACTTGACTTGACTTGATCAAACTAGGGTGTGAGTGTGTGTATGCTTAGTTAGGCTCAATTAAGGGTTACAAGACCAAACTCCTCTCTCGAGTGATACTCCCCCTCTCACACCTGAGGGCTTGAATCCTTCCTGCATCCAACTTAGTGCAACACAAAGGTAGTTAGTTGTTCACATGAAATATATTTGCATCATCCAACCATTAAAGTAATCATATTTTAATACTCATTCTTCATCCCATTTTCCTTCAATATAAAACACAATCACTCCTTCAAAAGTAATAACATCTTAATGCATATTCAAGTATTTCATTCACCTATTTAATCATACTAAAGTTCTAATTTAAATTTACCATAATATTTACTTCACAAGGTAAAAGTACCTCAATAACTAAGATATGGGGTGTAACACATTCCACAACATCCAAGAATATTCCAACACCATCAAAATATTCAAAAATACTACCGTAACCACCTGAAATTGAAGAAAAGTTTTAATTTTTTGCAACTAGCCACACTGCCACAAGCATACATCTCACTCACCAACCTTGCGAATCAATTGAAAACCATATACTCTAGGGAAAGGTAGATATGGGAAATCTAAGAATATTCCCAAATCAACAAGACAAGAAACCTCAATACAAAGAAATGCGTGAAGCAATATCATTTCTCCCAAACAACTTTCTTCATAGGAAACACATTGTCAAACACAACTTCCACTACCGTATGATCCAGAATGTAAAACTCTATATATAGCACCTTAGAACACCTCTAATCATCACATCCAAACTACACAAGTATATCTTCAACCATGAAGAAATGTGGAGCACAACACTGAACACACCTCTATCACACTGCACACTCTTTTATTCAAATTTTATCAAAAGAACTTGGAAACCAAGTGAACTAGTTGCATTAGCAACACCAAAAACACCTGATCAACATATCTACAACATATACAACACCTAATCAATACCACTAACACTTCTCAACATGACCACACTAGAGTTTGTCATCAAATCACAACACTAATGCCAACATAGTGCAACAATCTCCTTGACCATAGTGAAGGTTGACATCAATGACAACACTAATGACAACACCAACAAATCTCCAACAATTTAGATAGTCTTGGTTTGTAATTTACCATTTTCTCCTCTATTCTTTGCTTCCTAATAATGAATCACAAATTGTGGCTTGAAATTTACTGATACCAAAATTTGTAAAGAAAGTTAAATCTAGAAGCATTATTCAACAATGTATTATGGGTTGTAGAAATCTAATGTGTTTAAAATAAACTATTTATGTACATCTAGTGCCATATGTGTTTGCTTCCCATAGTTTGAAGATCCATTGAATGTTCCTAACACCACTTGACACAATCATACTAAAATTCCTCAATTTGCATGCCTTTAACCATCTAAACCACATGTAGTATGACAAACGTTCTTCATTGCAACCCATCTATAGTGATCATTGTCCTTGTGATTCATTGTACTTGCAACCCTCAAGTGCATCCTCAAGTGGTGACCAATTGCAGCCACACATGCCCCGTCAGCAGATACACTGACGGTAGAATTCTTCGCAACGAAACACTAGTCATAAGCAAATGTCATTTTCCTAATGAGCACTTCAACATCATGAACTTCAATTTAACTAGTTGAATGTGTATGCCTTATTCTACTAAGAGTGAAAAATTAATCATAATCATAAATTGTAGAGATAAAAAATATGTATGCAATAGACATTCTTGGATGTGATGTGAAATGATTCATAATTTATTTATTTATTTTTTCTGAAAATTAAGTCTATAGTTCAAATATTGAGCTCTTATGTTTCATGATTTGAAAACTACATTCTTCATGTAGTCACCATTAGGAGAAAGGTTGAGACACCTTTCTTAATAAGAAATAAAAAATCTACTATGTTCTAGTTTTCTATCTATTGCATTATTCAATGACTTTTGTAAAGGTCTTAACTCTTTAATTTTTATAACATTTTTTTCCATAAGAATCAACTATTAACTACCCAACTCAAACCATAAATTATCAAACTAACATTATTAACTATAAAATAACACTTTGGATCATAAACTTAATTACCTCCCTTGATCCAAAGAGGACCAAAAGACAACTTGAAGCATCTATCAATCTAAGTCACCCCGTCATTATAAATGTGATCTCATATATATTAATATTGATTAATTATTGTTGACACTTATATAGATCCTCATAATTCTTCACCCTTTGCCTCACATTCTTGTATGAGAAACATATGCTAATATATATATATATATATATATATATATATATATATATATATATATATATATATATATATATATATATATATATGTTTTCTTTTAGTGTATAGGTTTATTCTTCTTTGATATTTGATTATGTTTGTATGTACTTTCTTATAATATACATGTGTGTACATATTCCTCTGTATATTTGGTCAAAATATTTCCTTCAAATCTTTCTCATATTTATATTTAGACCAAGATTGTTGCATTTTATTTGCGGGGCACTTATATAGTGCAATTTTTCATTCTTATTTCTTTTCATTTATTGTTATTTGTGTGTTCATATATCTAGTGGGTATGTAGATCTATATTTGTGTATATAGGCATATGATTTTTTTCTTCTCACATGTTTATATATATTTGTTTAATATTCTCATATTTATATATCTATTTACAAAATTACCATTTTTTTTAATAGAGGCACTTTTGTGGTGCATTTTTCTTTCTTTCTCTATCGACCATTTTTTGGTTCCTTGGTCTATGTGTAACCTCTCTTTCCACCTCTATTTAGATAGTCTTGGTTTGTAATTTATCATGTTCTCCTCTATTCTTTGTTTCCTAATAATGAACCACAAAGCGTGAGTTGAAATACTGACACTAAAATTTGTAAACAAAGTTATATCTAGAAGCATTCTTCAACAATGTATTATGGGTTGTAGAAATCTAACATCTTTAAAATACACTATTTATGTACAACTAGTGCCATATGTGATTGCTTCCCATAGTTTGAAGATCCATTGAAAGTTCCTAACACCACTTGTCACAATCATACTAAAATTCCTCAATTTGCATGCCTCTAACCGTCTATACCACATGTAGTACGAGAAACTTTCTTCATTGCAACCCATCTATAATGATCATTGTCCTTGTGATTAAATGTACTTGCAACCCTCAAGTGCATCCTCAAGTGGTGACCAATTGCTTGATTATATATGAATTGAATCCACTTTGTTGTTGCTTCTCTAGCATAGGCAACACTTGTTAGAAGTAGAAACCACCTACCGACTGATTATGAAGACCTACTCGCCCCCTATCAGCTAAGAGGTGGAAACAAAATAACATAACTCTAGTATATCATCAATCTACATCAATATTCAACATCAATATTCAACAAAAGGAAACAAACATTAAACATGAAAAATACACTAGAATACTAAACTAAAACATGCATATCACTAAAATGAAAAGAAAACCGTTTGTTACTGCCAAAAATTCTATTTTTTTTTTTTTGGTCATTCTATGAACCTCTTGATTGGTCCTCTAACCTTCATTTTCAACCCCACTTTAACTTGTATTCATAGTAAACGACATAAATTAAATCTCATAAAAGACGTGTTTACAATGTGATATGATTTAAACACTTCAGTGTGCTTAACCTAGCAAACAAACCCATTTCATGTAAAATTTCTAATTTTCCCCTTAAGCGACGGCCGTTTGAGTGTACGGTGCCACGTGGGTGGATACGATAACGGGTTGTGGGGCCAAGCTGTTGCCATCCCAAAACTGGTGGACAAAATATGGTCTCAAACATGGGTTTCCCCTCCAAGAATTACCTCGACGGCGGACTTCTTGGTTGTTAGCGCACACCAACCAGAGTCGTAAGTAAAAGGTCATTTTCCTAACGAATACACAATTCAATTTTATATTTCAGGACTAGGTAGCAAACTTCAAACTGGTTTTCAGTTTTATTATTTAAAACTTTCAGAATCAATCTTATTTAACTAGTTGAATGCGTATGTCTGTATTTTGGTAAGAGTGAAAATCTGGAAACTAATGGAAACTCGTAAGCTAGATATTCTGTGTAATATTGCAGATATATCCTCAAATTCACAAGAAATGTTAAAGGATTCCGGCGAGCAACGAGGTTCAACTTCTACTGAGGATGTGGATGCAGTTCCAGGGGAAGCTCGGCCCCTGAGTCAATTTACCAGAGCACCAAAGAAACCTGGCGTTTCCTTTAATACACGCAAAGAGAGATGGGAAGGCTATATAAGGTGAGTAGGGTACATATTTTGTGTGTTTTCCCATTCAAATAGCATACATAGAAGGATCACATGTTGTGTTTTCACAGGGTGAAATCAAATAAAATTTTTCTGGGCTATTTTTACACGGAAGGAGCAGCCTGGAAAGCTGGTCAGAAAGCGCTTGATTATGGTGAACGATTTGAGCTGGACTGGTGCAATTTATCGCGGGATGATAAGGCAAAAATCCGAATGAAGGCTCAGGATCACTCTCCAGGAAGAGGAGTTCAAATCGGTCGACGCTCTCAAACTGTTAGTGATTGCTGTAACTTTATAGTGTTTCCTTTTCTAATTAAGATAAAAAAAAAAAACCAAAACTGTTGTTATAATGTAGGGATGGGGGGTGTCAAAGTCCGGAACCAAATTCAAGTATCATTCTATACCAAGGAGCCGGATTCAACATGTGCATCAGGAAACAAACAGTGTGGAAGAAACAAAGAACGCTTCCATCTTTCTCTTTCCCAGCTGGGAAATGTCGAAGGCCAGAACCAAATTCAAATATCATTCCAAACCCCTCGTCAAGTGGGCGTGTACAAGAAGCAGGATTTAAGAATCTGTAAAGAGAACCTCAAAAGTCTAGAAAATGTGGATTATGGGTTTTGTTTGGTGTTGCTTATATTTATAGATTTAAGCAGTAGGATTTAAGAATCTGTTGAAGATTCTAGAATATGGAAGAACATATCGATTATAGAATCGATCTTTGTTTAGTGTCTTGCTTATGTTTTTTCCAGGGATTTATAAATTTTGGGGTATTGCCACTAAATTGAAAATTCAGTGCTAACGCACACTTCATTAAGAGAATTGCATGTAATTCAGCTGTCTCTGGTCTTGTCAACAGGTGTAATTTTGTTTAAATTCTGTGTTTCAAGGCATTGCCACCGATTTAAAGAAAATCAAAGATCATCTCATGTTTTATGCACTCAACTCTAAACCCAAGTACAAGGTGTGAAAACCTGGTATAATATGTATATTAGCCCTTCAATTACATAAGATTTGGGAATCAGAAGCAATGAAGGAAGTTTTGTATATGAGGTCCGAAGCACGACTGTGATGTGTCGTGTTAAGGTCAACTAAGGTTTATCGCTCCCGGCTTCTCTTTCCATTTTCTTTAAGATGGACTAGGGTTTATCGCTCGCCGCTTGCCTTCCTTTTGTGGTACAAGTTTCTTTGGGTCGACCAAACTTGTCGCTAATATCCATATAATATAATATCTATATAAAAATATAATATAATAATATAATAATTAACAAAGAAAAGACAGAATAAGAAAATAATAAGACAATAATAATTTCTTATCAAGTGAATAACTTGCTTTTGAAAAGGATACAAGACCATTGAAATAATTTCAAGCACCAATTATTTTAAAATATTAAAAAATATATAGAGCGTGAGAGATAGATATAACTATTAATGATAGGCTAAAACCCAAAAAATCCAAAAAATAAAGTTCTACAAGATTTTTTTTTTTTTTATCTTTCGTCAATCTTCATACTATTTAAACCCTCATCCCATTTCCTCTTCTCTACATAGATGTTTGGTAGAAGAGCATGGGTCTATGTAGGATCATGGGGGTCCAAAAAGTGATGAAATGACAAAAAATGTGTTGCTCACTTGCCCAAAAACATGAAATTCTACTTTGACTTTTTACTCTAGGGTCAGGTAAAAAGTACATGTTGCCATGGTAAGAAGAAAAATGAAATGGATATAACCATTTCCAATGAAATCATTAAAAATGTATTAATATATATTATATTATTATTTAATAATATTATAATAATATATAATATATAATATATTATAATATTAATATATTAATATATTAATATTATATTATATATAAAAATAATATAATATATATTATACAACATATATATAAGATATAACTATTATCAATATATATATATATAATTTATTAGAATATTATATAATATGTAATAGAATATTAAAATATGATATATATATTATAGTTTATATATTATAGTTTCTATAATATAGTTTATATATTATACTTTATAAATTATATATTATAAATGATAGTTTATATGTGTTGTACCTTAGTTTATAACTAAGGGACGAACCCAACATTATTTTAAAAAATTTTATAAAAAAGAACAAATATCCCTTACAAATAGATTCCTTTTCTAATGAAATCATATAAAAAATGTATTAATATATTAATATTATATTATATATTAATGTAATATAATATATATATATATATAATATCATTATGTTATATACAATATACAATATATAATTAGTAAATAATATATATAATATATATTATATAATTAATATATAATATTAAAATAGTATATTATATATAATATATAATATAATATTATAATATATATGATATTTTATATAAATTATAGTTTATATAATATACTTTGACATATATTATATTTTATATATTATATATTATAAACAATAGTTTATATGTCATCCCTTAGTTTATAACTAAGGGACAAACTCGACACATTTTTAAAAAATCATATAAAATGAAATGAATATCTATTTCCTGTGTTATAAAAAAACTCGAAACTCATTTTCACTTCACAATTTTCTAGCTAAGCGACCAAGAGGTAACGAATATAGACATTCTCTTTGATAGTTGAGTTGTAACTTTATCCTCCAAACCTTTCCAATCATAGGTACTTTGATTTTTAATGTTTTTTCTTTAATTTTTATCTATTTTTTCCCTTTTTTATAAGAATTTTAGTTTAAAATAGGTTTTTCAATATGCATTTTAGTTTGTATTAAAAAAAATGTTAATTTTTAAAATTCTCAACATCAAACAGGTTTTCTAATGGTTGGGAATCCCAATTTTGTTCCAGCTAAAAACCCTACCTAGCCAAATCCTCCACCACCAAATGCTCCCTTACAAAACTCACCTTCTATCCGTGACCTCATCCATGAAAATTTAATTAAATTGAGAAACATCTATCAGTTATATGAAAGGCACCCTCACTTGTCTAAAATGAAAACCACATTAGAGTCAATAATTTACATTGTTGAAACTATCACTAACCAACATATTACCTTTTTAGAGTGGTGAGAGGCCATGAGGCAATGATATGTTGATGGATTATCGTATGATCAAGTGAGGGAACTTGACATTATGAAATCCCAATTAGCACAATTATTTATCAGTCCCAGAACTAGACAACCTATTGATGTGCATAAGCCTAAATAAATGGTGTACACATCAAGGTATCCTAGATAATTTTTGGGATTATTGGTGGATGGTTTTTGATAAATATTTTCTTTAAAAAATATATGTTGAATTTATCTTCGGTAAGCATGTCAACTATTTTGATATGTGAGATTTCCAAAGTGTGGGTAAAGGAATGCCTCAGGATAGACTTGGGGCACATTGAGTAACCCCACTTATTCCCCCACCACTTATTGATCCCACACCTCCAATACCTTACCCAAGGATTGTTGCATATGTTACAAACGCATCAGAGTATCTTGGTTGTACATGCTTTGACTGGAAATTTGATCACACAAAGCTTACAGTTTGTGTAGCCGCATGATAGTGATACACTTGTTGCATTAGTTGCTATTGGTATACCCTCTTCTTCACCACATATTTGTGTGCCCCATCAATCTTCATGATTTTGTAATCATGGGAGCTTCTTGATTGAGCACTCCAACATCCCATCACCATTAATATGGAATGCAAGGTTTGTGCATTGGTTTCTTTCATGTTTTGGATCAATTTTCATTGTTTTATGTTGATTTCTAGCCATGTATGCAATCAATTTCATTTTGTAAGTGGGATTTGATATTTTTTTTTTGGGTTTTGTTGATTGCTAACCCTTGTTTGATCTCATTTCTATCTCCCACTTCACATTATTGGAATGCCCGATGGGGCCCACATTTACGTTTTAACAAAATTCTCTTGAGTTTTGATGATTTTTAGGTTTTCGATGTAATCACATGTTACAAATCCATGGATGACCATGAAAAGCTACCTCTGTTAATCACAAAATAATTGTGTCTGCTAATGTGGTAATGGTTGATAATCTACCTACATTTGTTTTATCACTATGTAGGGTTTATTGATATATTTTTCTACATCTATAGGTTTTGTTGCATATGCTAGAGTAACAGAGCCACATTTGATAATCTTGTTGCATCTGTCAACTGGGAGTTGTTGCATTTGAAAAGCTTGCTACATTTGCTAATAGAAATAGAAATTTTGTATTTGACTGTCACATTTGACCTCTATTTTTTGACAACTTTTGATTTTTGGATTTTCATCTAACCCTAACCTCTCTTGTTTGTTATTTTGAGATTTTTAAACTGACATATCTATGCAACATTCATTTGGGGGAATGCAAATCAATCAAAGATTATGGGTGTGTGCAAGAAGTTGAGTCCACGAAACGTGGAAGTTTCGTGCCTTAGACAAAAAATTGAAATCGGCATCGATAAAATAGGATCCCGATTTAACAAACGGGATCCCGATTTTTAAAAATCAGGATCCCGTTACGGTTCGGGATCCCGAGCCTGAAACCAAACGGGATCCCGCTTTTTAGAAATCGGGATCCCGTTTCCCTGCGGACTCCGAACCAGTGGAAACGGAACAGGATCTCGGTTTATAAGAAACGTGATCCCGATTTATAAAATACGGGATCCCGACTTGTATAAATCGGGATCCCGAGTTTTACAAATCGGGATCCCATTTTATACTGCTATTTTTTTTTTAAAAGAACAGTTTTCACTGCTCTGCGAACGGGACCCCGAGTGCATTGGCGACAGCGACCCCACGACCAGCTATAGGTACGCCACCTAAACACCATTTCTTTGCATTTTTTTTTTGAATTGAAATTTTAAATGAAATACGTTAATTTAGCATGTGTTTTTTTTAATTTTTGTCACGTTTTAGTCATTTTTTTAATTGTTATAATAGAATTCAATAATTGTAAAAATAGACAAAAACTTGCAATGAAATTCAAATGTTTTTTGATAAAAATGAAAGAAAAAACGTTGAATTGTGTTTTAGAAACAAAATTTAACTTTTAAATATTAAATTGTTCAATTAAATCCAAAAAAATTTGATTTTGAAAACCCTAACTAAAATAAAACAAAAAAAATTGCATTTCAAAACCCTAGAAATCAAAATGAAATAAAAACATCGCATTTACAAATCGAAATCGAGCTTTTTGAAACCCTGAATTTAAATCAAACGAAAAAAATTGAATTTGAAAACCCTAGTTTGAACTGAAACGAAAAAATTTCATTAAAAACCCTAATTGTTTAAAACTGAAACAAAAAGAAATTGTTAAAACCCTAAATTTGAATCGAACAAAAAATCATTCACATTGGTTAAATTTTTTAAATTTTATTTACTTTGTATGGAAAAAATGATATATATTAAACTTTAGTTTCAATTTTAAATTATAATTAGATTAGAAATCAATATGTTAAAGAATGGTTAAAATTCATAAAGTTTATCTTGATGTTTGTTTGAAAATTTAATTAACAAATTCGTAAATCTAAACACGTACAATCGATTCCAATTGACACTAACTTGCAACTCTAAATTATGCCAAGGGCCACCCAAACTTCACCCTAAGTTTGCTAAACCCTAGACCCTAAACTGTAAAATCTAAACCCATAACACTAAAGCATTTGAAATTTATGAACCCTAGACCCTAATCTTTCATTGGACATACCTAAAATTATGTAGGTTCAATGTCAAGAATGGGTCTATTTGGTAGATTTATGAAAACTATTTTAAATATCTAGAATGCCATAAAAGTATAATTATAGCAATTCCAATTGGAAACACTTGGGTACATATATATCATATGAAATTTAAATCTAGGACCTATCATATAGGCGAGTTGATAATACATGGAAAGAGGTTTGTATGTGAATATATGTATTAAGAAAAACATAGCACATGACCTCTATAGGATTTTTAAGATGTGATCCTAGATAATAATCCACCCATCCTCAATCATAATGGATTATTTAGCAATTAAGAGAGATTCAATTTAACCATAAAATTACCTATATTTTGATACTATATAGATTTATGTGGAAGGATAGAAATGCATCAATATGCTTTGTGCCATATTTTATGAATATTAATATTTAAGAAAAATCTACATAAGATTGACCTAAGTAGATGATTTATGTAAGGGCTTTTTAGTGAACAAGTGGTCCACACCATGGAGATTGGGATGGTATTTAAATCGAACGTATTTATAAATATAGTGTACCCCCTTTAAATTTGTATTTGGTTTTTATAATGAGTTGAAATTATCAATGTGTTACATAAAAGAAATTTGTGCTTAGATATATTTAAATTAGATAATAAAGATATAGTTATATAAAATAGGGAATCCAACATGAGGAATAAACCTAAATAATGTGCCATTGTGTGCATCTAATTTATGCCAATGATTTAGTAAGAGTGATCGTCTAAGAGGATGAAATAAGCCTTGAAAAATTGTAAGATCTAACACTATTTTAATGTAGTTTTATATGTGTGTACATGTCCACTATGTTTTTTGAGTTTATGTTAAAATGTAAGATAAGGAGGATTGGTGGATATATTTGAAATCTAAAGAAAAAACAAAAATGATGTGAATATATAGATATATATTTTTAAAATGATTCTTTAACTTATCTATATTAAACATTGTATATTATCTCTATATTACTATCATGGCTTGATTTTCATTATGTCTACTAAATGTTGCTATATTTATTCATTGTTGTAATTAAATTATAGGGCTCAATGTGTAATCTATTTTACATCAAATTTTATAGTAGACTTATAATCCTAGAATGTTTGTAAATTTAATAGCTAACAAATAACTTGATAGGTGCAACTAAAAACCAAAAAGTGTGGTTTGATTTATCTCCATTAGGCTGGAAAGCTAAAAAATCTACTAGGTTTATCCCTATTAGGTTGAAAACCCAAAAGTGTAGCTTAATAAGTACAAGTGGTGAAAACTCACAAAAGCACTAGAAACTAATCTTTGCAAAACTACCCTTGACATATCAAAAAAAGCCAAAGGTCACCATATGTCATACCTGTATAGGTTGTATAGTTATATTAGATACCTTATAGTATCTCCTATTGGTTAAATATGTTTGAAGATGACATTAGCGACACATCCCTACATTTATATGAGATATATTATTAACATGTCGTGTTACACATATGCTAAGATACTCAAATATGGATAAGGAGAACTAGGGAATATATATTAGAAGAGAAAGATATACTAAGCTATCCAATATTATATTTTTGTACTTAGTGTAGAAGAGAAATTCTAGACCAAGAATGCAAGTGCAAACTCAATACTCTACTTCTAATGAGAGGGAAGAGAGAATTAAATGTAGGTGGTTGGGTTGATGGAGGCCTTGTGTTGACTTGATTAGGAAGATGGGAATAATTGAATGCTAATTTGAATTTGGATTGAAGGTAGTTGGAAATGAATGGCTATGATTAGTCTAATTAATTTGATGGCTAGGATAGATTATTAATTTCATTTTAGATTTGATGAAGTGGAAGTAAGTTACATTAGTTTGAGTTTGGATAGGTGATTTGGAATTATTTTAATTTTAAGCTATGGATGTGACATGATTATCCCCTTAATGGTTGATTAAAGAGTTAGGATTTGGGATTTTAGCTAATTAAATAATAAACTCTAAAGTCTAAACCGTAAACCCTAAAATATCATTTTAGGCTCTTAATGAAATTTGGTTGTCTTAGGCAACTCCACCAAATTTCATTACCTTATGCCATGTAATTTATTTCCTAGGATCTTAAAGCATGTAGATCCCCTTAAGCTATCCTATTACCTTAAACCCTAAACTCTAAAGTCTAAACCCTAAACCCTAAAGCCATCATTTTTTCTTGAAAGTGTTAATGAAATTTGGTTGCCTTGGGCCTTCACCCAAATTTTATTCATTTTGAGCCATGCCATTTTCTCCTAGGACCTCACTAGGCGTAAATCCCTTAAGCCATCCACGCCCCTAAATCGTAATTCAATTTTCTTAAGGGGTTCCAATATGACATTTCTTAAGGGGATCAAAGAAGTTCTTAAAATTTGGTGATCAAAGTTGCCCAAGGCCCAACCAAATTTAACAATAATAAGATCCTGCAAGATTATACAATATCAATAGTTAATTGTATTTTCATTCAAATAACATGTGCCTTAGACATATAAATGAGGCTTACATATAATTTTATCATTTGTATTCAATTATTTAAGGCCATTTATATTGAATGGTTTAACTTGGTATTTCCTAAACATGTATCTTACATCTTGAAATTACAAATCTAATGCAGGTTCACTCATATCTTGAAGATCACATGGATCCATTCAATAATATTCGCAATCCACCTCCCACGCCATCCATCTCCAACACCTTCACCTCCACCTCAGCCACTCCACCTCAGCCCCCCCTCCACCACCAGAAATCAATGAGCATGCTCGTTTGCAAGCACAAATCAATGCTTCTGCTAGAACCATCAAGATCAAATCAACATTATTCAAAATGAAGAATGTCGTGACCTCCTATGAGGATGTTTGCATCTAGGATGCAAACCCTTGTTGATGCTGCAGTGGCTATGGATGGATCGTAGATGAGCATCGACAATGGCTAGAGGAGAGGAGAACTCCTAATTTTGAAAAGGAAAACACAAAGAAATGAATATCTATGCAGTAGAGAGCCATAATAGTTTATAAATTAAAACAATGATCTTAAATAGTTATGAATTTATACATTTGGTGAACGATGGATATTTTGTGTGATGAATTTATAAATTTGGTTCCAAATGTATATTTTTAGTGACATGAATTTATGATTTTGGTTATATATGGATATTTTTAGTGACATGGATTTGTGAAGTTGGTGGAATTTATGAACTTATAATGAATAGTATATAATAGTATATATTTTATGACTATCTACTAGATCATGATTTCTCCTGCTGAAAAATTGTAATATATATATATATATATATATGTGTGTGTGTTTGTGTTAGACATAATTTATGAGATTTTGTGAATGTTTCAAGTTTATTGTTTAGTATGTATGTGCATGTATTAAAAATTTGCATAATAGTTCTTAAATTTTGAAATTTGTATATGTATGTATGTATAGTTTATTTTAATGATTTGTACGCATGCAAATTATGCATCATTTTTTTTATTTTAAATGTACATGTACATACATTTAATTTTTAATTTTGTATGGACATGCTCTTGAGTTGAACAATCAATGTATATATATGTGCATTTCAATTAAATATATGAGGTTAATATATATGTTGCTCGTGTCCTATTTCAATTAAATATGTGATCTTAATTTTTGTATGCACATGGACTATTTTGTATGATTTAAAATGTAGGTGCACATTATATCAAGCATATATCATGGATGATTTTAACATTGACGATATCATCAATCCACCACCTGAGCCACATCCAGATCCGCCTCCCTCCCCCCCTCCACCTCCACCTCCCCCTCCCCCTCCCCATCCCCCTCCCCCTCATATGCCACCTCCAGCACCTATGGCATCGATGAGGCTCGTTGAGAGGCAGAATAAATGATCAAGTCGCATCATACGGACACAAATCAATGCTATGCGGGGAGTCAAAGCATTGATTGCTCCATAATGAGGCGTTTTGCATGCATGTGCAAAATGTTGTTGATTCATCGGGATGATTGGTCCCGATCTTGATAGGCATCATTGAGAGAACAAATGAGACAATTTTTATTGATGGTCTCTCTTTCATTACTTTCCTCATTTTATTCTCATCGTTGCATATTCGTTGGAATGGTACCTCACGGGTGAAGGTGTATATTCTATTAGCATGTGTTCTTATTTGCCTCCAAGAAATTTGATCGGGAAGATTATCTAAAAACTACCACTTCCAGAGAATTTAAAAATTATTTTCCTTAAATTCCAGCTTATCCACATTTCCTAGAATTTTTCACGTTTTCATTTCATCTAACCAAGCAGGTTTTTCATTTTTTCATTTTTCATTTTTCATCAACAAAGCGGTTTTCATCTTCATTTTCATCTTCATCTTCATTTTCATTTACATTTTTATCTTCATTTTCATCAACAAAGCGGTTTTCATTTTCATTTTCATTTTCATCAAAAATACAGATTTTTTTTTCATTTTCAAGAAAATGATCATTTTGATTTTCATTTGCAACAAAAGATTTTTCTTTTTTGTTTTCAACAAATTCTATAAAAGTTTCATTTCTTTGAATATAGTCAATGTCAACATCATTATATCCAACTTCTTGTAAATCTTCTACAAACAAATTTACCATGTCACTAACATGTGGATTTGAAGACATACCTGGATTTGTGTATATTGAAACATTCTCCATAGCATTCAAAGAGGGATTTGAAGACATAGTAGGACTTGTTTGTATAATCATATTCTTCTCCAAATTGACTCCTTTCAAATTAGCTTCATCTACAACTATGGTATCTTCAATGTTTTCATCTTCAATACTTGTTGAATTGGTTTCTCCACCATCGTTCATTGATTTCATTCTCATTCTTCTTTCTCTTTGTCTTTGTCTCTTTTTCTTTTGTTGCTTCAACTTCTTGAGAATTGATGTCTTTTTTTCTCTTATTCTGAAATTTATCTCCCATAATTACTATAAAATTCTCAAGCATGAGATGAATATTGTAGTGGAAATACTTCAAAATGAATCCAAATTGGAAGTTGAATACCACAATGCAGCCAAGTATTCTTCTTATTGTTCCTCAAAAAAAATAGAAAACTACCACAATTCCACTTCCAAAAATTGTTTTCTTTATGCTTCCTTTGAAAAATTCAATCCATGTGCAAAATTTCACTTCAAAATGGTGTAGATGATGCTCCCTTTGATAAAAATCAACAAAAATCAAATTGACCACACATGTACAGCCAACTTATGAAAATAATTGATTTTTACAGTGCTCGGTACATGTCAAGTTACAAAGTTCTGAGTTAACTGATAATTGTCAACGGCGTTTTTAAATAATATAAAGCGAGGATCCCGGTCCTTAAATCGTCAGTTTATAATAAAGCAAGGATCCCAATTAATAAGCGGGATCCGGTTTACTAATAAGCGAGGATCAGCTCCATAATGGGATCACTGACATTAATCCACTGTGAGCGTTGTAAGGTAGCGGGATCCGTCTTACTCATGAGGATCGGATTCACGTTCTTGATCGCTTCAAGCAGGATCCGTTATAACAGGATCCGTTCAATCGCGGGGATCAGGTGTTATAATGGGATCCCATTTTTTCGAAATTGAATTTGGTTTTTGCACGCATCATGGGTGGGTTTCAAGGTTTTCGGTTCGGGAATAGCTTTGGAAGTCCAAACCTAAGCCTTCAACCTGGTTTGACCTACAAATTGAAAGCCCTAACAATGTCAAAGCAAAATATCGACTTTGGACATATGGCTGACAACCTTTTTTTGAAAATTTTCTGACAAAATGAAAACCCATTTTAGATCAAACAATGCAGATTCTAAATATATAATTTGTTTTGCAATTGAATTATTTTTTGTATTTTTCAATTAATTTCTAATAAAATTGGTCCATAAACTTTAAATATCATATTTTTTACTATTTTAATAACTTTTGATCAACATAACATTTTGACAAGCGGATTACACGAGAGCAAACTTCAGACAATTATTTTCAATTTGAAAAAAAAAAATCAAAAATGATAAGTTTAAGGTCATCTTATGCATGTCGTTACATAATGATTCAAAGAACAAATCTGCCCTAATAAAAATTAACTCAAAAAAAAAAATATAATAAAAAATTACAAAAATATCAAAACAGGTTGATGAGTCATAAAACTTTTCCCAAAAGGATTTAGAAAAATACGATAATTTAAGTCAAAATATGGATGTCGTACACGTGCATGGTATGGTACAAAAAAATGACTTTTAAGCAGTGGTTTTTTGAAATGCCTATTAAACTCAATTTGTACAATCTGAGTATTGAAATAAATTACATATTTGGAAACTAGACTCCGAGCACTACATTTTATGATTAGTGACTTTTTTAAAGATTTCATCTCTAAGTGCTTCAAATTTTAAGGTCAAATGTGTCAAATACTGAAAATCAGGGAAAACACTTCCACTTTTTGGCCAAAAAGTGGACTCAACTTCTTGCACACACCCTTATAATCAATTTGTGTTTGTAGGTTTTATCAGTGCAAGAAAATATTATTTCAAACTACTAATACATTGTTTTCATGTTCCTAATGCAATGTTTTATCATTTGAACTTATATGCTCTCTTTTTTTGGTAGATTAGAACACATTTATATTGGTACCTTAAAATTGAATTGTTTGAAGTGTATTGTAAGATGGAGTGTACATATCCTCTCCCCTTTCACCTAGTGCAATCTTGGGTGAAGATAAATACCTCTGATTTTATTTTCTATTCTTTTAGCCGAAAGTATATTGTCTACATATCATTTCCCCTTGCACTTCATACAATCTTGGGTGAAGAGAAATATCAATACACAAGATTTCCTCTTTTTTCTTTTTCTTTTTGGTAGGAGGACTACCTTGGGATGCATCTAAATTGAGAACCCAAGGGATTGACCTCAAGCAACATTTTTCGACGTTCTATAGAAATTGGATGAGAGTGAAAGCTATAGTCGATCTGCACATGTAGTGTACTAGAATTTTATTAGGGGACTATAGTTTTATAGACCTTGAGGATATTTCTATGTAGCCAATGGTGTTCATAGATGACCCACCCACTAAGAACCAATTTGTACTAGTAAGCCTAAGACCTTTGAACATCCTTTATAGTAGTGCATCGTGGTAGCATCGTCACGAGAAGTTACTTACCATGTTCGGTCCTTGGTTGAGAAGTAAGGTGTCTTGATAGGGCTCACACTCTTTCAAGGTGAGGGGTGTCAAGGTGGTACACGACCTTGAAATACCCTATTCTTCCACTCCTTGGATATGAATTAACACACAAGTCTAGTAAGCCTACTATGGTTAGATAAAGCTTTACTACTAATTAGGTTGTACATGTTTTTTCTATCAATCTATTGCTAGTGAGCTTTGTGGAAGAAAGATTATGAAATAACTCCCTCTACCATTTGAGTCAATCTTTATTTTTTATGTTTTCCATTCATATCACTTACTTAAAAAATATATACTAAGAATTTAACATCACATAAAACTTTACCAAAGCCTTCAAGAAACACAAATACAGTAACAAAAACTCATGTTCGACTATCACATTTTACCACTTTTGAACAAACCTTTGCATCTTCTTTGATACATTGTCACATTTGCACAAAATACCACCTCTATTCTCTATATTTTTTTGTGTTTGTACAAACAATCACATTTGATTTCTTTATCATAGTTGCATTTACTATTCTCTTTCAGAACCTTTTTCTGTACAGGCTCATGTTTTCTTAGACTATCATGGTTTCTTTTTTTTGAAAGAGGAAAAAATGGGTTTTACATGGACCCGAAACCATAAAGTTTACAAACTAAAGATAAGATCGTTAAATACACTAAAAGTAGAAAGGCTGTAAAAACAACAACAAGAAAAGTCCATAGCCACCAAAAAGGCTAGCGAAGGCCATAAAACCAAAAACCCAGGTAAAACGCCAGCAACAACTAAATTTGGGTCTTTAATAAATCCGCAGTCTCAGCTTCCAACTCGTTCATATCCTAAACCCCCCTCTTTAAAATTTGAACCATTTGGGTAGTAGGAGGCAATTTCCTTTTAAGGTTGGCATGGGTCCTTTTTGAAATACCTTGGTCCTCGTTCTTACTTTTATCCTTGTTCTCTTCCAGATCAACGACCAACGAACCCTATTGCATTTTTTCTAGCTTTTCAGACATAGCATTGATGATGATGGCATTGTGCCTAGCCAGTTTATGGTTTTGTTCCACAACAGTTTTCATATTATTTTTAATTTTGACCATTTCAGCTTCCAGAGACTTGTAATTATCCTCAATGTCACCTTCTCCCATACCAATGTTGTTCTTTTTCCGTTTTCCTTCTTCATTGCTGAGAGCGGCCAACTTCAATTCTAGCTCCTCCAACTTGCTATACAGAGCCCTATTTCTTTGATTAAGATCATTAATTTCTTGATAGGCCCATTTCTAAACCCTAAAAAATGTCACCAATGCCATTTATTGCAAAGGCAAGAATATCGCCAGATTGAACCTAGTCTAATATGAGGTTAGCATCATCCGGGTTGGGGGAGCTAGGAAATCTGGTACCATTAGCTCTGAAAGAGGCAGAAGAGGAGGGCACAAAATTTTTGCCAGCTTCAGGGTTCTCAACTTTGTCTTCCAATGAGTCAGCAGAGTAACCAACTTATTGGCAGGGGAGCCCTTGAGAATAAGATTCTTAAAGGGGACAGGGCAGTTGGGGTAGGTCTTAGGGTTAGCTTTGTCAAGCTAGGGTTTTTTAGGTTGGGTTTTCTTACTAGACATCTCAGAGGATGGATGGGTTTCAACAATTCTCTCCTAGTAAGGCTAATTCTCTGAACCCCCACTATCTGTGTCATAGTCCTTAGACGTTGTGGAGGCAGTAGGTTTGGATAAAGCCGACATACTTTGATAGTGTTCATATATTAACCTAATAAGACCAAGATGAAGAATAGGGTATCTCCTGGGATTTTTCTTATGGTCCTGAAGGCTATTACTCAATGAACATAACATGTAGTGAGGCAGAGAAATTCGTACCTTATGGCGGAAGTGGTTAAAAATGGCAAAATGATGACCATATACTCTAGTGAATCTCCCATCTGGGGTGATACAGTCCATTATAACACAAAACACCTTTCTCCACAATGCCTTGATGGTGTCAATTTTGAAATAGTTGTTGGAATTTTTTACTAGTTTCAATTTCTCCTTATCCTTCTTAGGAAATTTGATGACCGCCTCATCATAAAACCTTCTGTCGCAATAAAACTTCACACGCTCAATGGAAATTCTAGTGACCTCCCCTATAATTTTCTCATCCAGCTTCACCTTTCTCCCAAAGAGAATAATTTTTCCATTGTTCCAATTCTTCTCAAAGTAATCCATGGCCATAGTGTCAGGCCCATGAAGTTTTTCCAGAAATGGAACCAGCCCACCTCTTACAATCTGCTTCCAGACATTATCATTCCTCGTGTGCACCTCAAAGCTTTTTAGCTCAACTCTTTTCTTGTCCCCCATCATTTTCGTTTACACCTTACTACAGACTCTACTAGCGCTGAGCACCTGTTGCAAAATTATGCAGCCTTTCCAATGCACCCACAAAGCGTGTTGCTTTTTCTTCTTAGCTAAGTAATATTATGCAACCCCATCAAATATCTTGATTTCAATGTACTTAGCCCCTTTCCCTTTAATCATTAAATGTATTTTCCTCTTTCCCATGCGTAACATCATAATCTAGTAAGGCCCCGACTTCAGTTATCAAGTCCCTACAATTCTTCCACGTGTTCAATCCTTGCTTCCTAACCCCTTCATTCGCAAAGTAATCCACCACGCTATTAGCTTCCTTGTAGATGTGTGAAACTTTTAATTTTTAAAACTTGTCTAGAATAGACTTTGCTTCATTAATCCAATTATTTATCAACCAAGAGGGGGGCTCCTTCCTAAGAGACAATTAATGATATTTTTAGAATCCCCTTCTAGCCATAAATTTTTTATATTCAAATTATAAGCTAACTTTAAAATTTGAAAAAATCCTATAGCCTCTGCCACATGGTTGGTTTGATGACCTAGGGATATGGCTACAACCACTATAAAATTACCATTTGAATCCCTTAACACACCTTCACTTCCAGCCATGCTTAGGTTTCCCTTCGCAACACCATCAAAGTTGGCCTTATACCAACCATTTGGAGGAAAGGTCTAACACACAACCTCCCTACTTTTCTTGGTTGGCTTGGAAGCTAAAGAAACGTCCACTTTAATATTCTAATCCTTAGCTATCATTAGATCATAGGGAGTACACACCACTGCTTCAAGGTTAATAGCTTTTTGGGGAATTGCATTAAAGTTTTCCTTTATAAGCCTAAAATTTTTCTCAAAGACATTATTCTCCAAAATCTCCTTATCCCTGAAAAGTCAATTATTACGTTCTTTCCACACTCCCCAAACAACAAAAGGGAATATGAAAGCCAATAACCTTTGAATAAAGGGATTTTGAGTAGGAGATTTCCATTGTAAAAAGAAATATTCAATGGTCTGGGGGAACACCCAAAAGATATTCCAGAGGGTTAATAATTTTCCCTAGATTAAGGAAATAAACAGGCACTGGGGAAACATGTGGTTGGCTGACTCTGCCTCACTCTTGCAGAGGTAACATCTATTAGGGATTTGAGAACATAGTTTATAAAGATTGTCCATCGTGAGCACCTTATTTTGAAGCATAATCCAGAAGAATATATTGACTTTAGGAGTCAAGTGTTTAATTCGCGCTTTTGACCAGAAGGGAGGGGGAGCTTGAGAAAGGGACAACAGAGAGATAGCCGAAGAGACAGCTCGTAGTTACCCGAAGGGTTGTCCATCCAAACAAGAATATCATCCTACTGGGTTTGTCCCAAATTGACAACCTTAAAGGAGGATTAAGCTGAGCCAACTTCTGACTAATCACACATAAGTTCACCCAGTCTCCTTCATGCCAATAATCTTTGACAAGCTCCCCGAAAGCAGCTTTACATAGCTCTTCCCATTTATTGAATCTTTCAATTTTGATAAGGGGTTCCTTAAAAAGCCATTTATCCTCCTAGAATCTAGCTTGATTTCCACTTCTAATGTAACATCCTATCCCTAATTCCAAAAATTTTCTACCAGCAATCATATCATTCTAGCAAGTTGAGCCACAAGGGAGAATAGGAGAGTCCAACAAAGCTTTGAGGGACATACAATCAGCCATATACTTATTTATTAAAATGCCTTTCCATTCTCCACCAGACGAGAAATATCTTCATATTTGTTTGGCCAGAAGAGTATTATTCATAATTCTGATTTTTCTAAGACCTAAACCCCCTAAGGTTTTCGGTTTGCAAACAAAATCCCACCCTGTAAGAGGCATTCTCTTTCTTTCCTCCACTCCAGACCAAAGGAATCTTTCATCAATCTTTTCAATGGCCTCAACATATTTAGCAGGAATTTTGAAAAGGCTTAAAGCATAAACTAGGAGGTTTTGAAGAGAAACTTTAAGAAGAACTGAATTTTTCCAGCTTGGCTCAAAAGAGCTCCTTTCCAACCTACCAACTTCTTTATGAACTTGTCAACCAACGAACACCAAAAGGAATCCTGAGGTTTAAGGTATAACGAAAGTACAAGATAAGAAGATAAGGATTCCACTCTGCAACCAAGGATTCTTGCAATCTTGACCTATCTATGCTCAGGGGTATTGAAGAAAAAAAGGAAACTCTTCTGTCTATTGACCATCTGCCCAATCGCCTTCTCATACACGTCCAAAGTCTTAGCCTCATTCACTGTAGATCTTCCCATCATCATAGTGTCATCAACAAATTGTTGGTGAGAACAAATTAGATTAGTGGAAGAAGGACTTAGACTTGCAAGAGACCTCTATTCAATCAATCTTTTAAGATTGCTTCCCAGGCTTTCAACCATTATAGTGAAAAGAATAGGTGAGATAGGATCACCCTATCTTAAACCTCTTGAATTTTGAAAGAATCTAGAAGGAGATCCATTCACAATGATAGATGTGGAAACCATAGTAACCAACTGATTCACCAACTGAATGACTCTGCTTCTAAAACCAAACCCCCTTAGAATTTTGAATAAAAACTCCCAATCAACATAGTCATAAGCTTTGGATATATCCAACTTAAGAAGAAACCCTTTAGTTTTAGATTCCAAAAGTGAATGAATATTCTCATGGACTGGTGAATTGCTTGCTTGTCCTTCCCCATCAGATTTCTTTCTCGAGACAATCTTAGGGTTGGACTGGTGGTTTTTTTTCTTTTTCTTTACTAGCATTTAATGGAAATTTCTTAGCCCAATGCCCCATTTTTCTACATTTAAAGTAGGCAAAGGGAATGGATTCAAACTCTATACTTTGCGTCCAGGTTCCCAACTTAGATTAAATATCTATTGAAGAAGGAAGGTCAGCATTTTGTAAAACTCCCACATAGATTCAAGAAAACACCAACCACTTTCTAGTTGCTATCATAGGGTCAATAGATAGGAGTTCTCCAAAAGAACTAGCAATTCCATTGAAAATGTCCTCATTCTAGTGTTCTAGCGAGATACCCATGAGTCGAGCCCAAACTGGAACATTCTCAAACATGGAGTTAGAGAGATCTAGACGATATGTCCACTTCTTGAGGGCCAGGAAAGATTTTCCAATGACCCAAGGTCCACCACTCCTCACAACCAAAATATCATCCTTGCAAGTGAACTCAAAGACAAAGAAACCTCTAGGAAGAGCAGCCATCGTAACCTTCCCATTGGTTCTCCATTTATTTTTGACAAAATCCCTAACCACCTCAACATTTGGTCTAGGGACCATGAAATTTCCAGCCAAGAATTTTTCCATCAAAGCAATATTATGATCAATAATAGGATCAGGCATAGAGATGGAAAAATTACCTTTCACTGGGTCTGAAAGATTACTCACTGGAGGGAAAATCGATTTACCATTTGGCTTAACACCAGACAGCGAAGTCCAAGGTTTGCACTTTTCTCCTTCCCTATCAACGGTCCCTACCACTTTATTGGAAATTTCACCTTTTTGTCCTTTAGGGGACCCCCCTAGATTTTTCTTTCCTCCCAGGTCCACCTAAATTTCATTTCTGGTGTCCTCATCAAATTCATCCTTACCTTTCTTCGCACTCAAA
>VDFB02000015.1:209446953-209631644 GCA_007258455.2 Sequoia sempervirens | reverse complement strand
GGACATTAACTATAATAGGTCACAAAATTCCTTTTTCCTCTATGCTTTCATCATACCAAGAAAGCTCAAAGCAATTGCAAATTCTAGGTTTTCATAACACAGGCTTATAGAACACAAAAACAACACACACAAAGTAATAAAAATGCATAGCAAGTAACTTAACTCTATATTAAATGACCGAAGTATCCTGTCCATGCATGTTCACCAAGCCACTCTAGCGCACTCACCTCCAGCCAAATGTCATTTAATGCATTTAATTTGCATTCATGCTTTACGCTCACATTTTCCTGATATTTTAATGCATTTAATCTGTATTCATGGGTTATGTACCTCTAGCCACCAACTTTCAAGCTATGCCTTTGCTTAAATTTATTTAATCAATTTATGCGTTCGCATTTTCCCATTTTTTAAAAACAAAAATGATTTATAAAGCTACTCAGTCAAATAGAAAAATAGATATATGCTATTTTTCCAACACATAAAATAGCTCTTCACATGCAAACTGTACAAAAAAATAAGCAATATGTTCAATGGCAAAATGTGATTGGCCAATGCTACCGGTTAAAAGCATTCTGGGCAAATGCATAGGCAAATTAAAAAAACGTTCACAGAAAAGAGCTTTTCATTCTGAATCCATATGCATACTTTGATTCAAACTAGTGGCTGAAGGTACATAATCTACTGATGCAAGCTCAATGCATTGAATGGCATTTGACTAAAAGGAACACTGTTTGCATTGCTAGTTACTCCTTGAATATATAACAAGGTTCAAGGAAAGAACTCTCATTACCGCACATGTTAACATAATTTTTGTTCCAAACTTCTCTTTATGAGACCACTTTGCAGTAATCATGCATTGTGTATGTCTACCTGCCACCTTGATAAACTATGCCTTTGCTTAATTTTAATTAATCAATCTTTGCGCTTGCAGTTTCTTGATATTTTAATGCACTTAATTTGCATTCATGCATTACGTACCTCTAGCCAGCAACTTTTAAACTATGCCTTTGCTTAAATTTATTTAATCAATTTATGCGTTCACATTTTACTGAATTCTTTAAAATAAAAATGATTTATAAAGCTACTTGGATGAATAGAAAAATAGATAAATGCTAATTTCCCAATATATAAAATAGCTCTCCAAATTCAAACTATACAAAAAAAAATATACATAATTACATGTACACATATATACATGTAATCCTGTATACATGGATGCATACAGAGACTATGTTTCATGGGATTATTAGAGAGTTCACTTGCTTTCAATATCGTTCCATACTTTGCATGTGTGCCTATGAGGACAATAATTATAGTATCCAGAACCAGCAACCAGTTACCTGAGGCAATAAATACTTTCCTCCCTCAGTTTTCTCTTGCTTTGGAGGTTTAAAGCACATAGTGAGATTGGCAATGTGACCAAAAAAAAATTGTGCGTTGCTTGCTTATTCATTCCAAAGCTCTCTTTATAGCACAGTTGTGCATTGCCTCCAAGATTCAGATGAAACTTTGGTATTTCAAGAAAAGATTCAATTGGATAACACTAAAAATGATCTAAACTATGATTTTATAGTCAAAGTATCCAAATGCATTGCAGCAATCCGAAACCCAACTTCCATTTAACATGTAAAATGAAAATAAACAGAACGAGAAATGCATTTGCTTCAAAGTTTTAAAAGCTATTTCGACAGATTGTCTAGCCATTGTCCAAAATATGGTTTTCTATTAGCATAGTCCTTGAACCTTCTTTAGGTCTGACTGCTACTTTGTTAATTCATTCTCATTGAAAAGTCAAATTCTGAAATGTTCCCAAGGATAATTATACCTATTTATCTCTTTTAATTGTTATATATTCAAAGACTAATTAGCAATCCAACCAGCCTCCACTTTAGTCACATGCAATTCAATGCACTAATTTTGTATCAATAAATTGTGTACTTTCAGCCACTAGTTTTAATCAAAGTATGCATATGGATTCAGAATCAAACTCTCAAAATAAATGCACATATAAATGTGTCTTTTTCTTCATTTCATAATGTATCTATGTATCCATAAGTGCATTCATGCATATATCGATTTGTGCATATATCTTATCATCTCTCTATGCATCTGTCTATATATGTATGACTGTATCTATGGGTACATGTATACCTCGATTTATGTATATATGCACCTATGAATTACATAGACACATCCATGTATATATGCATCTATCAATAACTTGCATGGATACATGTATATATGCATCTATGGACTCATGCACACATGTATATATGACAGCTCATTGGTTCCAAAGCTCTCTTTATAGGACAGCTGTGCATTGCCTCCAAGACTCAGATGAATCCTTCGTATTTCAAGAAAAGATTCAAATGCATAACACTTTAAATGATCTAAACTATGATTTTATAGTCAAAGTATACAAATACATTGTAACAATGCAAAACCTGACTTTCATTTAAAATGTACAGTTTCTATTCTCATAGTCAGATGCCATTCAATGCATTAATTTTGTCTGAATGAACTATGTACCTTCAGCCACTAGTTTTAATCAAACTATGCATATATAAATGTGTCTTTTTCTCCATTTCATTATGTATCTATGTATCCATAGATGCAGCCATGCATATATCGATTCATGCATATCTTGCCATATCTCTACATGCATCTGTCTATATATGTATGACTGTATCTATGGGTGCATGTATACATTGATTTATGCATATATGCACCTATGAATTGCATACACACATACATCTATACATGTATCTATCAATATTTTGACAAATAGAAACAGCTAAATGCTAATTTCCCAATTTTGATTTATCAAAATAGTACTTGTTTTCCAATATAACAAAATTAAAAGTTATGTATTGACATACATTCATGCATATTGTCCATACATGCATATATGCATATATGCCTTCATTCAGATTTGCATATGCATAAGAAAACATCCTTCCATGTAAAATATGCATTTGCACCTATATCCAAATATGCATACATCCATGTATACATGTGTTCATATCTCCATCTCTCCATGTAGTTCTGTTTTCTATGTATACATGTGTTTATTGATGCATCCATGCATATATCTGTGAATAGCTCTACGTATTTCTGTCTCCATGTATTTAATGTTCTCCACTGCATCAACATTTACATGTTCTCTTTTTAATGATCTTCCATATTTATTTTTTCCATAGTATATGCATAAGAACTTCCACTTTGCCTTCTATTGTTGCATTTCGAGGAAGCTCAAGGATCTCAGTACCTTGTTGAATATGAGGGAGAGTGAGAAATGCAACGTTGGTCTTTTTTCTATGTTTATATTGATGGACTCAGCCCTATGATGATTTTTAAAAGCATAACCAATACCAAACTAGACATTCTTCCACCCCTTGTTGCAAGAAATAATCACTTCATACCCTATTGATTCCATTCATTTCCATTTCCACCCTTGCACGTCCTTTTTTCTCAAATCAAATACATTTCAAAATCCAGTTATTTGCTTGTCTTCAATCATACCAACATGTTGCGTTCCTTTTTTCACAAAATCCAACTCTCTCATTGGAATTTTCATTTCTTGAATTTAATCGTAAGCATATAACTTGCAAACGATAAATTCATACCATCTACATTCCCATTCATTCTCATATCCACCATCCCATATCCTTGTCTCCCATCTCAAATACTTTTCATAACTTATTCATACACCCTATTTGCATCTCCCCCTTCTCTCAATTTGCTCCCTTTCTTCCACTTCCATAACTCATTCTTCTTTTTTACACTCACATTTCTTTATCTATCTACACTTCAAATATACCCTCATCCATCACAACAAAATTCACACCATACCAAACAATGAAAAAGATGAAGAAAATATCAAGGTTATGCAAATAAACACCGAGGGCTTTAAAAATAACACTCATAACATACAGCTGTATTCAAGAGTTATTTTCATAATGTCTTTTCTAAACCTTGTTTATTACAGCTCCCTAAAAGTGTGTATAACAGTTTCTTCAAGCCTATTATGTGTAATCATATTTAACAAATATTTACATGTTTCCATGTATTCATATGCATTATTAGGCATCCATTAGGCATCCTTTATACAATTGCTCTAAAAACAATATTGTATATGTTTCAAATGCAAATTGTTCCTAAAATTTATCGCTTTATGCACACATGCATCTAAAAAATGTTCTTTCTGTACCGAATTACATGGACACAACTATACATCCATCCATGCATAAATGCTACTTGAGCATCACTACGCTTTCACAAATTTGTATTTCTACTTGATTTTAGTGTTTTCCATTCAAATCTCTCGTTCACATGTCATGTATGCCTTTCACTCTTATTTGCATTGTCTGCACATGCATACATCTATACATGCATCCATGTATACATAGATGCCTCAAGCATTGTAACAAATGTTTAAGATTTTTAGCATTCAATACTTCAAACAAAATAATAATACACTTTTTGCTTCCTGGATAAGATCATAAAGGAAATTTGTTACTGCAAATGTGAACATGTACCCATGTAAAGTATCCTAGTAACCCATGGCCATCATATATTCATGCATATTGTCCATACATGCATGTATGCATATATGCCTTCATCCATATTTGCATATGCATATGAATACATCCTTCCATGTAACATATGCATTTGCACCTATATCCAAATATGCATACATCCATGTATACATGTGTTCATATCTCCATCTCTCCATGTAGTTTGTTTTCTATGTATACATGTCTCTATTGATGCATCCATGCATATATATCTCAATAGCTCTACGTATTTTTGTCTCCATGTATTTTATGTTCTCCACTGCACCAGCATTTACATGTTATCTTTTTTTTGATCTTCCATATTTATTTTTTCCATAGTATATGCATAAGAACTTCCACTTTGTCTTCTATTGTCGCATTTCGAGGAAGCTCAAGGACCTCAGTACCTTCTTCAGTACGAGGGAGAGTGAGAAATGCAACATGGATCTTTTTCCTATGTTTATATTGACAGACTCAGCCCTATGATGATTTTTAAAAGCATAACCACTTTTCATAACTTATTCATACAACCTATTTCCATCTCACCCTTCTCTCAACTCGCTTCCTTTCTTCCACTTCCATCGCTCATTCTTCTTTACCACCCTTACATATTTTTATCTATCTATAGCTCAAATATACCTTCATCCATTAGAACAAAATTCACACCATCCCAAAGGGAAAATTGAAAAAAAAATCAAGGTTATGCAATTAAACACTGAGGGCTTTGAAAATAACTATTACAACATAGAGTTGTACTCTAGACTCCCTTTGAAAACGTTTTCTTCTATATCCTGTTTATATATCCTAAATACACTTGGTCAAAAAACAATAATGTATTATTCTTTTGTTTCAATCATAAATGTTCTTTTTATATCTTTCAAATGCTACTTGTTTCTTTCATCCATACATTTATGTATTTCTTCGATATATGCATTGCTAGTAAATAGTTAATTTTCCCTGCTTTCTTTCATTTAATACTATAAATGAAAATTGAGTCTCATTGTTAAAATACAATTGTATTCAAGAGTTATTTTCAAAATGTATTTTCTAAATCCTATTTGTTACAAATTTCTAAAAGCACATATGACCATTCCTCCAAGGCTATAATGTGTCTTCAGATTTCACAAATCTTTACATGTATCCATCTAACCAAATGCATTATTAGATATACTTTATACCCTTGTTCCACAAACACCAATGTATTGCTGCTTTGTTTCAGTTAATAATGTTTTTCTAGTCCTTGTTTAAATTGCATATTGTTTCTGACATTTCTAACTTTATGGACGCAGGCATATATAGATACTTCTTAACATACCAAGTTAAATGGACACATCTACACATCTGTACATGCATATGACTTTACATGGGTCCATATTTTAATGCTTTCTTTTCATATATGCATTGATACTAACTAGTTTATTTCTCTTCTTTTCTTTTATTTAATACTACATATGCGATTTTAGTCTCATCGCGCTTTCAGGCGTACTCAGGTGCCAGTGATGCTTGTCACTCTTCTGTGCATTCCATGCACATTGGTAAATGTCTACATGTATCCATGTATACTTAAATGCTTCAAGCATTTTTACAAACACTATAACATTATTCTACTATAGATTGTTATTATAATTTAATGTTTAGATGCAATGCACTACAAACAATGTAGATTATTATATTAATTTACTGTACCTACGTTATATCTTAATAAAATTCTTTAGATCTTTTCAAATTACTTTTTGTTTAAAATATATACACAAAAATATATCTATTCATATTACATTAACAACATTGAAATCTACTTTATAATAAAATCAATACCTTTGCACAATATCATCTAAGAATTTAGCATAATATTTTTTCCACTTATTACAATTTCATAAGTTAAACTATTACATTTTATTTCACATATACACAAATTTAATCTTAGGTAGTAAGGTTCTTTATTATTTTTTTGCAAATTACTTATCATTTATTATATAAACACAAATTTTTATTCATACTACATAAACAATATTCAAATCCTATTTATAATAAAATCAATAGCTTTCTACTCATTCATCTAACAATTTATTGTAATATAGTTACATTGTTCTATACACGAAAATATCTTATCGTATTACATAGACAGGATTTAAATCTTATTTATAATAAAATCAATAGCTTTGTATAATACTAATCTTTTTACTACATTGCGAAAAATATTCATTAATCTTACAAAAAGTTTATACTCAAATGAGCTATACCTATCAATCTTCCACCTAACACTATTGTTTCTATTAGCATTTGCATATTGCGATATGATAAACTAAAATAACTCAATTGTATTAATTAACATAGCACATGCTCTGTAACAGTTCACTAAACACTATTTTGTTTACAGATGGACATACAAGCAAAAATAAAATAAAAAATGGTAAACTTTGTTTCACCATGCATATAAAAATGGGCCATGTAAAGAATGCATTTTCTTTTTTTGCACGCACACATGTTTTCTGTAAATAGTTACATATGATATTTGATGCTTTAGAAATATCTCTGCATTCGAACTTTGTTCCGTATAAAATGACTAATGAATTTTTCGACACTTTATTTCTCCAGTTTTCTTTCATTTAGTACTGTAAATGCAAACTGAGTCTCCTTCTGCTTTAAGGCTCGTTAACATGCCAGCTATGCTTTTCACTCCTATATGCATTATGTGCACGTGGATGCATATATGCATTTATGTCTCGTGCATTCTTACAAATCTTTCTGATTGTTTTCATTCAATAATTAATAGAAATTAATAATGCATTCTTGCTTCCTAATTAAAATCATAAAGAATCTACCTTCTCACAAATGTATACATACACACACAAAAAAACAAGACTTCATTGCTAAAAAAACTCCACGTGTACATGGTACCCATAAAAAAAAAAAATCCCTTGCATCTATCCACACGTGCTCTTTGTTCACATGTCCCTATGGACCACGTTTCCCATGAATCCTACAAAATCCAGTGCATTTGTGTGCTTCTAAAAATAACTTTTAACTTTTCTAGCTACTTTCAATACATTTATATTCCCATTTGCTATCTAGAACCTTTTCCTGCCTCTAAGCTACATGACTTTTACCTCTTGGCAGGAACTCGACGCTTGCATCACTTGTTAAATTTAAATTGTACACACATAAGTCAAACTTGCATGGCGGTGGGATAATCCATTATATATGTGGCCACTTGTCACAAAAGTTAATTGCCCTAACTTCTTGTCATATAAATAATTTAAGATGGGTGCATGGCACCTAAAAAAAGCTTCTAGAGATTTTTTTTAATTAAAGCACAAATGAGTGGTCAAAGTTGATATGGAGAAGCAAGGTCAACTTCAACATTAAATGGATGGCATTTGGTACGTTATAAATAACACACTTACTTTTGTTCCTCCTTAGCTCTTAAGGAATTGATACATTATAAATAACACACTTACTTTTGTTCCTCCTTAGCTCTTAAGGAATTGAAGTGATCATGGCATTAATTTTTCCTTTCCCAAAATGTCCAAAGGTTTGAAAATGATTTTTCAATTAAATGCACTTTAATAAAAAGATATATATTAAAATTAAAAGTTAAAAATATACTTCAATTTTTAAAGAAGATACGTAATATGAGATTTTCAAAAGTATTTTTTTAATCAAATAGAATAGTTAATTTCATGAGTAAAATAGTTTAAGCATAATCTAATTAGACTTATTAAATGTATAAGAAAATTATATATTTTCAATAATTAATTAAAAATCAATTTGAATATAAAAAATTAGGATGGATAATAATATAAATAAAATAATATTTCTTTAAATTTAATCTAAAATAATTAAACGTATAATAATCAAGTAGTCGATCTAGATTAAAAAATTATTAGTTATAGGGATTGTCAATATATAATTGTGTGCACACAATTTGAAGCATACAATAACAAGCCAAAATTATATTAATCTATTCTACCTACAATCAATGCAACATTTATATTAAGCATAATAATTAGTAAGCATGATGAAAAGATAAAAAAAACTCAACAATATCAACCATTGTTGCATCAAGATATGATAGTTGTGCTTGAGGATGGTAGATTTGATAGTATGTGAGTGCTTTCACCAATAGAATAATAATGCATATGAAAATGAGATTGTTAAATTGATTAAGATATACTATCTAATTTATAGATTTTTAGCTATAAGATTGGATGACTAGGATTAAAAGAAAAGATCAATGGATCAAATTGATTGAGACTTTTGGGAAGATGAGAGAAGGGCAAGCGCCCTGATATGATTAATGAAGATGGAGTTTAGATGGATTGAGGGAAAAAAAAATGGTAGAGATCCCCCTTGGAAGTAGAAGGATAAGATGGAAAAAGAGTACTTGGAAGTACCCTAGGGGTTTGACCCATGTTACATGGTACCAAGGCCATGTAAAATGTACAAAGGGAGCATGTCATTGTATAAAAAGACCATATATTTCTAAAAAAGTAGAGATGTGCAAGATTTAAGGTTAGGAATGTGCAAGTGATGGGTTAGTGAGTTAGTTAATTTTAACTCACTAACAAAAAGTGGATGGAAAGGGAGAATTAAAAGAATAGATATATTTATTTAATCTTTTTGTTTCAATAGCAAAGTTAGGTAAATAAAAATTGAAATATATTTACCTAAGGTGGACTATAGAAGAAGGATGGTTAAGTGATTTAATGTTAGAAATGGGATTAGGTGAATAATGATGAGTAATAACTATATTAATGCTATAGTAAAATATTATTTAATTATTAAGGGGATGAAAATTGGATAAATAGGGATTATTCAAATAATTATAGAGGAAATTGTCAAGTTATTAGGTAATTGACAATGTGACAATTTTAGGTGTCTAAAATAATTAATTTGTAGGGTTTGATCATTTTATAATTATAATTGTACTCCTCATGTTTAATGATTTTATTAATTCTAGTTAATTGTGAAAATTGTGTGTGATCTTGTAATTTAAATTCATAGATTTCACATTAGTCATCTTTAGTGCTAGATTTATAAGAAGATAATATTAGTTAGTTTTCTCTATGTTGGATAAATTAAATGTGGATAAAAAGATATAATATTTTTAAATAGAAGTTAATTTGGATATAATACATAAGGTAGAGATATCTACTTGACTTAGTTTTTGTATATGGTTATGCAATGATGCAACAAGCTCAAATGGTCCTAAGTAAACAAAATGTTAAACATGGTGAAAGAAGGAACCCTAGTAAGTGATCTTCATCATTGTGTAACTTCTTGATAGATGCAATTTACTTGCATACAATTGAATTAGTTAAATATATATGTATAATAATATATTTTTTCAATCCTAATATTTATTTATTGCTTATATGAGAATCTAAATGTTATTATCGTTAAACTTAATTTAAATAGAATATAAAGCTATAAAAAATGATGACTTAAATTTTTAATTATAATTGAATATTAATTTTTTTAATTATAGAAATGGTGTTTCATTATGAATAGTATATTTTACATAAATATAAATATTTGTAAAATAGTAAGAATGTTCATTACCACTCATATCAATATGCATTGTGAAAGTGAATTTGTGATATGATCTCTTATTGTCATATTCAATCAATCTTAGAACTATTTCTTATAGCTATCATAAGTTGAGTAGTCATATTTAGCCTCTTTATGATGCTATGTTCTATTTATAATCCTCCTTGGAATTGTTAAAAGCACACTTGAAAGTGGCTCTTTCGATCTTTATTAAGCTCTTTTATTATTTATGCTTTTTAGATTATTAAAAGAACTTTTTCAATTAAAAAGTTAATGGCTTTGTGTCATCCATATAATTGGAATGAATCTGAAGAGAAAATCAAAGTGAGACATAATATCTGAAAATATATGACAAATCAAAATTAATGAAGAACATCAACCTATAAAGTTGACATCATCCAATAAGCTATCTTATTTCACATCCCATGGTGAGAATCCTTTTTATATAATATATTTTAACATGTTGGAGGATAACATATAAAAATGTGTGTGTACGTGCATGTGTGTGTGTGTGTGCGCCCCCCCTCCCCCCCCCCCCCACACACACACACATAGAAAATATAATAATAATTATTCAATACAAAACAATAGTTTAAAATATAAAATTTTAATAAATACAAACAATGGTTTAAATTAGAAATATTAAAAATATAATAATCAATTTTAATAATATTTTGATAATAATTTTTATATTAGAACTATACATACATACATACACAGATACATATGTATATAAATGTATGTATGCATTCATATAGACATACATATATATGTATGTATGTGTATATACATGTCTATATAAATATACATATATGCCTGCACAAATATATATCTGGACATATTTATACATATACACATATATGTGATAACATTATTATCATGTGTATTAAAGGGTCATTCTTATCCTCAAAATCTTGAAAAATTATATCAAGTTTTCAAAGTAATATTAATTGAAGTAATATTTATAGATCATACACCCAATTGGTAATATTTAGGTCAAATCATAATTGTGAGATGAAATTAAAAAAATAGTTATGGTCATCTAAAGATGTAATAGCAATGGAGAGTATTAATAATCCATAAAGCATACTAGCAAATGACTACTACAGATTGAAAGATTAGAAAATTTATGAAAACGTGATCTATGAAAAAGAGTAAAGTACTCAACAAAAGTATGTGAAAAAGTATGGAATGAAGTATGATAAATATTAGATGCATCAAATGATATTAGTACTTCATCAATTAAAGTATCTCTATATGCATTATGTAGGAAAACGTCATCGTGTATGTGATCATAATATAACATTTCCACTAAATACATTAATCATGTGCTCTTAAAATATGCATTAGAAATAATGTGAATCGATCTATTATAAGATAATGGAGAAACAATAATATACATAAGAATGTAAGGATCTTAAGAAATTTAGATTAATCTTGTCTATAACAAAAATAAAATTATGCAAAATGATAAATATAGAATTCAAAAAAATTAATACATAAAATCAAATAAATTAAACATTACAATATTTTATTAATATGAAATGAAAAAAAAATATAAACTTAAAAAATATGCACTTTTATCATATACTGAATTAAAGATATTTATATTAAAAAATGATGTATTAGATATTTAATCAATTGATACATTCCTCAATGTTGATGTATAAAACGCTAAAGAAAAATTTTAACCAAAATGTGCGTCATATCTTTGGAAAAAATAGAATTTCTTTTTTTCTAAGATTCTTGTAAAGTTAGAAACATGAAAAAAATGGATAATTTATAATCAACTAAAACAAATCAGCATTTCAAGGATAGCTTTCATATTAAACTCATCCTAGTCTAATCAACAATTCATTGAACAAGAAAAGAATCTTAATTATTGCTTTTCATGGTCAATCCACCTTTAGAAATAACCCACAACTAATTTCAAGAATTTGGAATTATTGCTTGTGTATTCTTAATTTTGACTTATTTCAATAAGTATACATTTGGTAAATGATATATTTTTTGTGAATTTAATGTTTTTTCAATTTTTTATCTAGTTTCAATTATATTTTTTTTATGAATTTGATTTTGTCTTATTTATTTAAATAAAAAATTTATACATTTTATATTTATTACATCTTTCGGGTAATAAAATTTTAGAATATAAAAATAACAAAAAAGAATACATTTAATTGACTTTGATGGTCAAAAGATAGTTATTGTAATTTTTGACTTGTGATTCACGATTTAACTTTTTTGTATGTATTGGAAGAAAAATAGTGAAGCTTTGTCTAAGACGCTGGTCTCAAATTTTGGTAGAATAGTACCACATACATGAAATTGGTCCCACACCTACATATTTTACCAATATTTTTTAAAGAATTATATTCAAATTCTAACCAACACATACCCAATTCTTTCTCACCTAGAGCCAACTAAACCCATATATGGAATTTATTAATGTTATTGCATTTAAAGATATTAAATTACATTCATTTGATCAAATTAATCATTCAAATATCATTTGTATTTATGATATGATCATGCTAAGAGCACTTACAATGGAACACCTAAAATAAATCCAAATTTGTATAATCAACCTTGAAGCATTTGCATGTTTGAAGCTTGATTTCTTTGATCATTCACATGACTATAAAATTATTTGTAGGGGGTTAACCTTAGACAATGTGTACCCTAATTATCTAACAAACCTAATAAATTATTTTAAAATGTTATGAGTTCTTAGAGTAAGGTAGAGAATATAAAATCAAGAAAATTAGGAAATAGGTGTGCACACTACATTTCCCGGTCATATACATATCCAACGATTAAACTTATATTTGTGATAGTGAGACAAACCCATGGGTTTGATTTATTGACACCCCAATTTTACATGTTGTGATTCTCTTTGTTCTACTCTCATGACATGCACCCGCCATTTGCAACCAATCCAATAAGTGTAAATTGGGAAATCACTATCATGAAAAACCAATAAAAAATTAAGTCTAAGCTCTATTTGTTGTTTTCCTCGTTTTGTCCTTTTATTGGTGTTGTGGGGTTTTAGGTTTTACTTACTTTGGTAACCTTTTTCTTGTTTTCTTATTCCCTAATCTTGAATCCATTGTTCTCCAAAATATTCTAAATGTTTGTTCTATTAGACTTTCAAGGAATTCCTTGCTCTCATCCCATGTCCTATTTCAAAACAAGATTACTTATACAAAGAAGAATAATTGTATTTAGCATAGTATTGGAGTTCTTCATGTTCCCATCCCTTGTATTAGGGAGCCACCAAGTTTGATGCTTTGTAAGATGTTTGATGAAGGATCATTGAGTGAAGTCTGATAGAAAAGCTATTTCAAGTCTTTTTTTAGGGTGGTAATTCATCGCCTCCCTCCCAATTTTTATTAGAAGAATTCTTTAGAGTATCAATGTATCATCTTCATTGATCCCTCAGTAAACAAATTAAGGGTGGTCTGATGGCCCAAAAAATTAAGGCACTAAGAGAAGTGATTGATGGATATTTAATATGGTTCTATAACTTTGTATATTTCTCAATAGGTTCTTAGTTTTTTTATAAGATTCTAAATATCGACAAGGTTCTTGATGAGTAATGAGTTCTTGAGTTCTCAATTAATCCCAAGGCACAAACTTAGTTGAAGAGTTCTTGCTAGGTAGTGAATCTTTGACAAATTAGAAATTGTTAAGAGTGTGCTTATGCTATTCCCTAGAAGTAGTGATTTCATTGACATGCAAAAATAAGGAAGAAAATGAGTTATTGAATCTTTTTATGGAACTAGGAACCAAAAACCTCCAACAACATTGAGTTCCTATTCAATCCCTAACAAAAGAAAGGAGAGATCAAGTGTTGAGTGATGACAAATTGATGTGGTCTCAAATTTACTTAAGGTTCTTGATAGAGGTTCTTATGCCAACAAGTTTCCCCAACATTCTAAAAGAGAAAATACGATACATATATTTTTCAACAATGTGTCATGGTTCTTAAACCACCTCCAAGCTTTGACACATTTTTTATTCTCACATGAAGTGTCAATGGCTAGTCATCTAATAAAGAAAAGTATAATGTGGTAATAATTGATCTATAGAAAATTAAAACATATCCTAAGGATCACATATTAGCTTTAAACTTATTTCAAAAATCATTTGGGCACCACATGTAATGGCATTGTAGTTACTCTCCTAGCTACCTACATCTATTTTTCCACCTACTCTCCCACCTTCCATGGACTCTTTGATGACCCAAAGTGTTGCATATGGAATGAATATGTATCTCAATACTTTGCAAGTATAGAGGAACATGATTGAGGTAGTTTCTAGGTATAGGGATGATAAAAAGATGGCATGAAGGTATGTGTATCCCTTGTAGTAGTTAAGATCACAAATTTTCAAGATTCCCTTGTAGGTTTGCATGTTTCTCATTCTAGAATGGCTTGTAGGGGGTATATAGACCTTTTTAGGAGAGTGGCTTTGGACTAGAGAGGAGAATAGGAAAGAAAAATATTATGATAGCAAAACCTTAGGGTTCAAAAATTCCAAATCTAGGTATTATATTTTTGTTATTGTAATGGTCTAGGTTCATCCGAATTTATAATAATCATTGATAACCTAAATATATTAAATTATTAATGAAATAAATAACCTCAGTTAAGTGTCCCCATGTGTATGGTATGCATGTTTGGATATGCGATATTTATCTAATTATCCAAACAACTACAAAATCCTTGAAAATATTTTGTAAGGTATGTTCTCAAAATAATAAAGGAAATGTATAGATATGCTCATGGATTAATAAATAAAATAATTCAATAGTCTACAAACATCTATGGTTTTCATGAATGAATGTGTAGAGCCTAGCTTGCTTGTGTATTTTAAAAGACCTAGACTTTTGTGATATCTTAATTAAGGTATTACCTTTGGTTTTACTTTGAACACAAGGAAACAAGGTTCCACATTTTAGGAGATAGAACAATGGATAAGGGCCTATTTCACTCTAGTTCATTCAAGGAAACCTTAGAGTTCTCAATCTAATGATCCAATTAGGAAAAGAGAGTGCTACAAGGTCTCCTTAAATGTGATTAAAGAGGGTTCACCACTAAGAAAATGCTTAGAAAGACGAAAATGAAAGCAATACGAAAATCTAGCTATGTGACCTAGAAAATGAAATTTGAAAGCATGTGATAAATAGAATAAAACAAAGATGCACCTAGAGAAATAATGATGATTAAGCAAGGATTGAAAACCCTAAAAATTAATCCTTTTGAGGTGTATTGGGACTCATACACCCGTATAAGTGTGAATTTCCACCCCTTACACAAGTTCCCCTTTTACATAGCCTCACCTTAGAAAATCAAATCCGAAGTCAAAATTCCACATCACCCAATTGCCTTCCTTCCACTTGGAATTTGTATTTTGTGTCGGTAAGAAAATTTATGTCGGGGATGCACGCGCAATGTGCAAATGTCTATGTGGCGTGCAGTTGTCCCTGATGTATTCCCACGTCCAAAGTTGGCAAAGGTGTTACACTTTTATTGGGGTCGATTTGTAATGTCCCTCTTCAACTTGTAACTTCTCCTTCAAATTCATCCATCATCATCTCATTTCATCCTCTAAGAAATAGATTGGGCATTCTCTTAGCACTTCTAGAATTCACTTCACTCTTTAGCAGTACTCCAACACTCCATCAACTCCACATAGCAAGTGTGAAGCAATCCATAGCAGCATGGGCTCAGAGCCTTGTGAGGCTTCCCTTCATCACAGTTGCAGCTATGGTGGCCTTGCCAAGTCTATATTCTCCTCCATTGGCTAGTGAGCTTTTGGGTGGAGGTGGTAACATTTTGCTCCTATCCTTTGTGATTTGGTCAAGTAGCATAATACTATTTTGTAGTGTGTATTGCTTTCCTTTCTTTCCTTTATCACATATTTCTACTTCATTTCTTTCTAGCTATTTGTGGAGGTGGAAACAAAAAAATGGGGGTCTTACTGAGGAAGGCCCTTCTACAAACCCAACAATTTTCCCCTTCTTGTGTGTGTAGGTGAATGTACACATGAAGCTAGTTGGTGAACAAACACTTTTTTGAGATCTTCATCACCCTAGCCTTTATCTATCTACTTTATCATCTCTGAATTTATCTATCCTAGTTTATTATTATGTTTTTCCCATTAAAACCAACTAGCTAGGCTATTAGTTAGTTTTTGAGCAGTTTGTATTGTGTTCACTATTTTCTAACCGTATACATTCCAGTGTTCGTGAGAGACTCTAGCATGTCACACTGACATCCCAAAACTACATTGTCATCCTCAAATAGAGAGCTATCTTAGGAACAATACCAACTCCAAAAACCAACTTGCCTAGCCCATACCTAAGTCCGGGATCTACAAAGTGATTGAAGTACATTATATTCCTCATCATTCTCGATCCTTATTTCAAGATACCCTTTATAGTGAGGTAAGTTAGGGCATCCCTCTGCTCTTGGCTCTCTATGACTTGGAGCATTAACGTGGTTGGTCCCCCTCTCTTACATTTTTGGTGAACCCAACGTGAACCATTTTGGTTTTGTTTGGCGATACTAAAGGCTCCTTTCCTCATGTTTTAGGAGCATTGTAGGTGTGAGTGTTGTGAGGCTTTTCACCTTGCAACCTAGCCTATGAGTAGTATTACAAGTATAACCTTCACCTCAATAGGACCTACCGATGGGTTTTAATAGAGAACCATCTCCTCTTTACATCCCTACATAGATCAATGGGAACACTATAGTAGGTGTTCTTGTTGACCCAACATCTCAAGTGAAAATTGTAACCGAGAAGATTATGTTAATCAACTTCCTGCACAAAGATGGGTATGACACACCTATGAGCACTATTTGTGCACATAACAAACTTTTCATACCTCCTCTTGGTAGTATTGTTTTGTCGGTCCTTGTTGGACCTAAATCTATAAGCCTGTTGTTTGACATTATCAAGGGGTACAAACTCTTCAAAGTGAAGCCATGTATCCCTTGGTTAGTAGCTATGAATTCAATTCCCTTAGTTGTGCACAAATGTTTGAAATTTATTCATGAGGGTTTCGTGCATGTGATCCATGACATTGGTTATAGACCACTAGTTGTGCATGGTAGTTATTCCTTAGACCACTTTTGTCTTGTACCCATTGGTCCTCTTTTGCCTAGGAGGGACCTCTTGTATTGGACATATCAAAATTGCAAGAAGCGGTGCTTAGTGCCTAGAGTGGGGTACCCTCTATCGCCTTATGTCTTTTTGCATAGGGCCTATTTGAAAGCTAACAATGATGTTGCCAAGGCCCAAAGAAGAGAAGAAGAAAATCCCACTCAAGGTCCCTCTTCTTCCTCTTCCATTTTTTAGCTTGATGCTTCCTCTCACCCCGTTGTGGAACCATCATTTTTTTTTCCACATTTGCAGGAGAATCCTATGGTGCCCACTTAGTAAAAGCCCAAGTGCCCTGCATTCGAGCTTCTTTTTCTACCCACAGAACCTAGGCCTATTCGATATGGTAGAAGAAAGGATCCCTATGCGGAATCCTCTATGTCTCGGCCTTTGCGACCTCCTACACTTCTGCACCCAAAGCAATAAACAGGAAGAGGCCCATTGTTGAGGCATTAGAGACTCCCCTTGTTGTTTCTCAATCTCTTTCTCCTACTCCCATTCAAGAGCTTGTCCCTCTGCTGGAAAAAGTTGAAGTAGACAATCCCATGGCTAAGCAAGAGCCTTCTGTCCCCTCACAACCTCCAGTCTCTAGCTTGAAGATTCATAGAAACCACCTTGCACATGAGTGCAAGTGTCAACAAAATGCTCTTGTAGTTGAGTAGGTAGCTTTGCAAAAGAAGGAAGAGGAGTCGATCACCCCTATTTTAGGGCCTCATGATGCATCCTCCTCTCCTCCCCTCTGCTTCTATTCAATCTAGCTCAATTTTGCTTTTGAATCCCACTATGAGTACAAGTGTGCTTGACCTCAAAAAGGTGTAGGTGTTTATCACTCCTTCAGTGGAGCCACCCCTATTGATGTCCCTTCTGGACATCCCATTGTTCCCTAAACATATGGATATGCCAAATACTTCAATGGTATCTGTTGTGGTTTTCTCCTCCTCTTCCTTTGCACCTCTTGCTTTGTCTATGGGGAGAACTTCACATCCCCCAACGAAGAAAAAGGTAGAGGATGGACCTTCCAACAATGGATGGAATAAGAGGAGCCCACCTTCTCCAAAGGGTGGTCCTGTGTTGACTTGTTATGTCCTAGTAATGGAACCAATCTCGGCTTCCCTTGAGTTTGTCACCTCTTTTGAGTCACTCGGTGGGCCAAGCAGTGAATCTCAAGCACAACCTTCTCTATCCATTGAGGTACAACATGGCACTCCAATAAAGTGCATGTTTAACTTTCTAGATGAAGTTATATATCTATCAACGATCTTCGTGACATTGTTGACCATAGCTCCACAAAATCCTAGTGGGAGAAGACCTTGCAGGGCTTTCTTCCTTAGCCCTTTTTTTGGGAGAATCGAAAGCTCCTCGCCTTAATATTCTATTACTACATGCTCATCCTCCTTCCCATTATATCAATCTACATTGGGAATCAGACAACCTCTTGGTTAATGAGTGTTAGGGGGAAGCCTCTTATTTATCTTTAGATTAGATGTGTGTGTGTTTGTTGTGATGTGTTCCTTTTTTATTGTGTTATGTGTTCCTAGATGACCCTTGTCACTCTTGTTGGTGCTTGGATATAGGAGTTATTTTATATCGTAAACCTTCTTCTATCGGCATCATCATTCTTCCATGTTTGTTATTGATTTTCCAAAAATTGGGGATGACACAAAGTGTTGGGGGCATTTAGGCGTCCCTTCCATGTTGACCCAATTTTTTATTTTCACTTTGTTTTCTTGTGCATTCTTCACATGATCTGATATGGTAAGGGGTTTATGACAGTTCATTTATATACTGTTATTATACATATATTGTTATTATACATATATATTTATGAGCAAATTTGACCTTAAAATATCTGATCACCCCTATGCCTTCTATTTGTAATTATTTCTCTTTTTCTCTTTTCTTATCTTTCTCTCTTCTTTGCTTGAGTTATACCTATCATGTGTGATGACAATGCCATTTCTATGATGCTTTGATTTTCAGAAAATTTCTTTGTTGCCAACAAATCTTTTCTCGAGAATATTTGAAAACTTTTTCAAATAATCACATTCTCGACTTGGACCCCTAGCAAAACATGCTTCTTTCATCATGGGTTCGTAAATAAAGAACCTGAGAAATTTCCTCTGAGGTGGGAGAAACTTTTATCTTCCCCTTGCAAGGGGGCATTTTATTCCTTTCAAATTCCTTAATGAAGTGAACATCTTTTGAAAGGATTCCTTGACGATGAATTGATTTGAGAAAAAACATCTCTTTCGCACTTTCAAACAACATGTCCCTTGAGTGGCCCCCTTTTTACACCAAGTATTCGAGGGACCCATTTGAAATCCTTCCAACTTGTTCATGGATTGCATGACTTTCCACTTATTTTCCTGTGTGTCCACTTTGTGTTTTTGGACATGCCTTATCTACAGGTAAACATGTTGCTTTGTAGGTGGGACTGTGAATCCGCTTTCTGACTCTGCGAAGTCTCCTTGCATCTGGGTTTCCTTCATGTGAGAGATCTTGGGGGACACCTCCTTATAGGTTTGCGGGCCTGTAGGGAGCTTACACCTTTGAGCTTCCTCCATGTGAGAGATCTTGGGGGTCACTCCCTTGTAGGTTTATGGGTCTATAAGATACTTTTTCATTAGGTTTCCTTCATGTGATAGATCTTAGAGGACACCTTCCTTGTAGGTCTATGAGCCTATAATATTCTTTTTCATTAGGTTTCCTTCATGTGAGAGATCTTGGAGGACACCTTCCTTGTAAGTCTACAGACCTATAAGGTTCTTACCTTAAGGCTTCCTTCATGTGAGAGATCTTGGGGGTCACCTCCTTGCAGGTCTGCGAGCTTGTGAGACGCTTTCATCCTATGGGATGTTTCCATTATTGGTTTGAGGGCCTTCCGTGTATTTTGTGTAGCTTCATATTTTTGCAAGGCTATAGGGTCCTCTGCCTACCTTATGCTTTCAATCTCTCCAGATTGTGGTATGCTTCCTTGACAATTCAAGTATAAATTTCTAACCCTACTAGCTCCTTGATCTACTTTACTAAAACACTCATCATTATTCGTGCTCACTAAAGTGGGGGAAAAATGTATAGGAGTGAATTTTCACCCCTTACACAAATTCCCCTTTTACACAATCACACCTTAGAAAATTAAATTTGAAGGAAAAATTCCACATCACCCAACTGATTTCCTTCCACTTGGAATTTTTCTTTTGTGTCAATGAGAGAATTTCTATCGTGGATGCACGTGTGGAATACAGACTTCTGTGTGGTACACTATCATCCTTGATGGATTCTCACATCTAAAGTTGGCAAAGGTGTTACACTTTTGATTGGGGTCAATTTGTAACATCCCTCTTCGACCAACCGACCCCAAAATGGTAGATTCTTCCCACTTCTCCTTTAAATTCATCCATCTTCATCTCATTTCATCCTCTAAGCAATAGATGGGTATTCTCTAAGCACTTTCAACATTCACTTCACTCTTTAGCAACACTCCAACACTCCATCAACTCCACATAGCCAGTGTGAAGCAAACCATAGCAGCATGGGCTCAAAGCCTTGTGAGGCTTCCCTTCAACACAATTGTAACTGTGGTGGTCTTTCCAAGTTCGTATTCTCCTCCATTGGCTAGTGATATTTTGGGTGGAGGTGGTAATGTTTTTCTCCTCTCCTTTTTGATTTGGTCAAGTAGCATAATACTATTTTGTAGTTTGTATTGCTTTCCTTTCTTTCCTTTATCACATATTTCTACTTCATTGCTTTATATTTGTCCACGGAGGTGGAAACACTAAAATGGGGGTCTGACTAAGGAAGGCCCCTATACAACCCCAACAATTTTCCCCTTCTTGTGTATATGCAGATGAATGTATGCATGAATCTAGTTGGCAAACAAGCACTTTTGTGAGATCATCTTCATCACCCTAGCCTTTATTTATCTACTTTATCATCTCCAAATTTATCCATTCTATTTTATTATTCTACTTTTCCCATTGAAATCAACTAGCTAGGTTGTTAGTTAGTTTTTGAGTAGTTTGTATTGTGTTCACTATTTTTTGACCGTATGAATGCCAACGTGCCAGAGAGACACTAGCGCACCACATTGACATCCTAGAACTGCACTATCATCCTCGAATAGAGAGTTTTCTAAGGCATAGTACCAACTCCAAAAATGAGCTCGCCTAGCCCAAACCTAAGTTTCAAGATACCCTTTAGAGTGAGGTAAGTTAGGGTAGCCCTCCACTCTTGGCTCTCCATGACCTGGAGCCTTAACGGGGTTGGTCCCCCTCTCTTACAACTTCAAATTGGGTGATTTAGTCCTAGTATAGGGTTTCTGGGCAAGATTTGGAATCTCTCAGTGACTGATCTGGATCTATTGAAATTTGGTAAAAAGACAGTAATGGGACTCATACACCTAGACTATTGCAAAGTGTCCCAAAAAGATGAAAAGTGTCCCACAAGCAGAATCTTGATCTAAAACATTGTGATCCTCTAAAGATGGATGAAATAAGCACTTTCCCATTGGTTTCATGTAAATAACTTGGATATCTTTCTCTAGATCTGAGTTTACATGAGTCTTGACAACTTTTTATGAAAAGTTTTGCAACTTTGCAATTTTGGCACTTTTGAAGGCTTCAAATCCACTTTTTCTTCAACCTATAAACCTGCAATCACACATCAACGAAGAGAAAAATGTTTTTTTTCTAGGGAATGGTGGTTTTCTTTGGTCAAACCCCATTTTGGTAATCAAACCTTAATGAGAAATGAAGCATGAATGAAATGAAGCATTAAACATAAGATGAAACAATAGAACCTTGTTTGAAACCTTGTAGATCTACAAACAAGCATTAAGTTGCCTCAATGGATGTAGATCTTGATCATCTCAGGATAAAAGATAATGCCTTTGAATACTTGAATTGACCTTGAACAATGCATCACAACATTAGCTCAAAGCCACATCCATGATGCATCAAGCCTTTTAACATGATAATGGATCTTGATTGTTGCAATAATCTTCTAGAAATCTACCATTGAATGCCTTAGAAATGCTCTTGTGTAAGTAATCTTGATCAATGCTTGTGAAATTATAGGATGAAACTATGTAAAATAACCTTGTTTTTATACTTGTTTATGCAAAATTTCCTAAAATTACAACACTTCAAGCCAACATCAGATCTAGGACGATAAAAACCCACCAAGAATTTGATTTAAAATAAGACCTAATTATAGCGATGCTCATACACCAATTGTGGCATATGAGTCCCAATGGCTCAAAACCAAGACATAAACTCCAAGAAGTGTCTTGTTTAATGTGGAATTTGAAATAAGGTCCCAAGACCTAGGTGGGATGCATATGCCCAAGGTGGTGTATGAGTCCCAAATCACCAGATCTAGAACACGTGACCCAAAACACTGAATTATGATTGGTTATTTGATAAGTGTTAGGATTATCCTTTAGGAAATGCATTAATAAGGCTTGTGGATGCAAAATGGGACCAATTAAGGCATAAATAAGCCCAATAATTTAATAAATCCCTAGATTAGTGTGAAAGTGTAAAGATACACTTTACAACACCCTAAATAAGGCATAATCAAGTCCATTTAGTTTAAAAGGGCCCTAAGCATAATGTGAATGTGTAAAACACAATACAACTCTAAATCAAGGTGACAATAGGCTCATTTTAATATTAACTATTCCCAAATTAAGTGTGAAAAAGGGATACTTTTTCCTACACTACATTTAGCCCCCACTTTAGTGGGAGGAGGAACTTGCTTCAAACTCACACTAAAGTAGACATTCAAGAGGGTCCCAAGTGTGCCAATGTGGACAGTATAAGATAACTAAGATCAAGGAGGGTGATCAAGCCCCCAAGATCCAAGATCATACATCAAACCAAAATAATCACAAAGGGACACACACAAGGTGTATGATATACAACATCAAGATACAAAAACATACAATGTTAATGACTAAAAGAAAGAAAAGCAAAAAAAAAAGGGGTGGATCAAGCCTCGACCATTTTTCCAACAAAATGTGGGTCAGATCTAAGCTATTTGTCCAAAAATGCACACTCACTCTAAGGAAATGGGACTTCAAGCTGTCTACTACGTGTGTATCCAAAAAGGGTGGCTTAGTGAGAAAGTCATGCATCTATATCAACTTCTCACCATACAATGAAAAATTCTTTCCCATGTTTAGGCTTCTCATCATACTAACCATACCAAAGCTATACCTCCTAATAACTTTGATAAGGTGCCACACAACATGAACAACATGATTCATGAGGCAAGAAAAAATTTGCATGCTTGACACTCATGAAAAAACAAGATGGCTCCATAGGAAAGCAAAGTGTGTTATGCAAGGTGGCCATATAACAGTTATTGTAAATGAAAAATAGTGTAAGGTATGATCAAAGGGATTTTTCTTCATTGATGTAAGGTATCTTCTTAGGGAATGTCATGCCTAATGTCTCCAAGAGAGGAAAAATCAAAGAAATATCATGATCTCAGAGGAAATCAAACCTAATGATACCACCAATCAAAGGATGCATTGCAAAAATAAAGAAAATTGCACAATGAAACATGAGTGTTGATGTATGCCCCCACTTTAAAGCAGTTGCTAACACCATTGCTATGAGAAATTTCTTTAAATTAGAAGAAGACATGAGAGGTTATTCGGAAAGCCCTATGCCAAGTCATATGTTCCCAAATGAAACTACATCATGAATAAGGGGTTGCCCCCAAAATGCAATACTAAAGATAACTTAGCATGTCACATGTGAGCCAAATTAAGACATGTCGTCCACATCCCAAGCTTGCTCTTATATATACATGGAAAGAAGTCAACTATCCAAAAGAGAAAATGACAAGTTCCATACAAGGACAAGGATATCTAACCCCTTGCACCCACTTAGTGCAAGACAAGGATGAGCCAAGATAATTGATGAGAAACATGAAAATCAATATCAATTAGAAGAACTAGGTGCTTCAACACAAGGAAGAGCACCACAATCCTTAAGATGTTGAATTTTGTTACCCAAAGCCTTATATTCATTAGTAGAATGACCATAAACTATGATATTCACAAAAGGAATTCTTGTATTAAAATTTCTTTTGTGTTCTTGGAGGGAGAGATATCAAACAATCTTAGAGGAGTCTCAACAAGATACTCTCTTGATCAATAGAAGATTTTCCTTTATTTTGCGACAAAGATATATCTTGCTTAGTACATGATGTCATACTTACACAAGACTCTTTAGATTGTGAGATTTTGTTCTCTCCTTGAAAGGAGGGTGTAAAATATAATGAACTCAAATCATTACTAAGACATGTCCTAGGAGTTCTTTTTGTGATGACATTAATGTTAAACAAAGACTTCTTTGTTTCTTTCATTTCTTTTAGAGGATAATAATCAAGACCACTAGTTTCTATCAGTTCAAGATACACTAATGTTAAAGTTGGCTTAGAAGAATCCTTAGTAATAGTGTTGATATTAAGTGAAGGCTTGTTTTTTTTTCTTTCGAGGGAAAATAACCAATGTCACTAGTCTCTTCTTGCATGTGAGGCTCTATAGGGACAAGGATACCTTGTTCTCTAGCACCACATCCTTTTCCACTATACCCAAGTTGTTTCATAAGTTCATAAACTTTTCCATAAATATTTTTCATTTCTTTTGGATTCAGTGGTTGCTCATAATCAGATTCATCATTGTTTGTTGTGTAATTTGTTGTCTTTTGTTCTAAAGTGGTTGAGGTGGATGCTTTCAAAGGTTCAACTAAGTTTTGTGTTGACATCACCACTTTTTATTTTCCCTTTTCATGGTCTTTTTTGATGATCTTGTATTCTCCCATGAATATTGTGAATCTAAGGAACCCCAATCATCTTCTAATAGCTTCATGAATTCCTCAATATTTTTTTCTTTATCTTTCTATTGCACAGGTTCTACTCTTGTAGTTGGTGTCAATGATTTCAAAGGATTTTCCTTGCCTTTCTCAATGTTCAAAAAAAAAATTGGTTTTGGATTGGCATCAATTGTATACACTATGTTGTTGTATACATAATTCATTTTATGATGAAGGGTAGAAGGCACCACATGCATTTCATGAATCCATGGTCAGCCTAAAAGGAGGTTGTATCAAAGATCACAAGGCATAACATGGATAGGAGTTTCTAACACGGCCTTTCCAATTTTAACAAGCAAAGTGATCACACCAAGTAGTTGTTTCCCTACATTGTAAAATCCTTGAATAGATAAAGGAATATTGTTTATCCACACCAATTATATCCAAAAGAGTTATACTACACAAATTAAGAGTTGAGCCATTGTCGATAAGGGATCGCTTTATCCCTATTCTATTATATTGAGCTATTATTTTATATGAATTTAAATTTGGATAAAATAAGAAATGATAAAATAATAACATGCATTACCTGATCCAAATCTTCAATACCTCAAATAGACACAATGATGGATGAATTATTCCATTGAATTGATATGTTAGTTGCTTAATTCAACAGCATAACATTGAGATGGATATGATAGATAGAAATGGATGAATGATTCAAGAATAATTTTGGTAGCATAAGGATACTTGAAGAGCCAACCCCCGTAATGGTTTATGAGAGGGTTGATTTATAGGAAAGGTCTAATTTGGATTGATGGTTGAGATTGGATGTCAATAAGATGTCTTAATCAATGGCCAAGATTGAAAGTTGTAGTATGAAATAGGGTTAGGGAAAAATTAGGGCAATGATAAGGATTAATGACCAAGATTGAATTATAAGATAATTCAATCAAGAGTGGAAAATGAATCAGACAAGAGAAGATGAGAATGGCACAGATAATGAGATTGACACAAAAAAAGAGGTTGTTGGAGAAAATTAAATAATTATAAAATTATTTAATAAAATAGAGAAGGTGAATAATTAAATAATAAAAGCATTATTTAATTATAAAAGACATGTGACATGTTGACTTTTAAATAAAATAATAATTTAATTCAAAAGTGGATGAAAATGACAAATTAGTAAATAATTAAATAAATAAAATTTATTTAATTATAGAAGAAGAGGATAATGACTAATTAAATAATTAAAATAATTATTTAATTATAGTAGAAAAATGACAATAATTAAATAAATAAGCATTTATTTAATTATAGAAAGGAATAGGCTAATTAGTGACATAATTAAATAAACCAAATTTAATTGATTAATCAAAGGAAGAATAAAGGGAAAAATGAATTAATTAAATATAGAGGAATATGACCTTAAAAGATAATTAAATAATTAAAATTATTTAATTATGCAAGTAGGAGCAATTGATATGAAAAGGTGGGTTCATAGGTAAGGGATAATTTCCAGTGTCTACATTTTGCCCCTCTTTGAGATGATGTTCGAGATGATGAGCTTTGTGTCAAGTAACATCATTTCAAAGAAACTAAGGTATGGCTAGAGGATAATGGATGATGATAGAAAGATAGGATCATGGCAAAATAAAAGTGGGATGTTGATGATATAAGAATAGGATGATGATGGGATGATGATGCCCCCTCGAGAGGATAGGCGGGTTGGACAAACACGGGTATGCTCTCAAAATGAAATGAAACGGAGGGACAAGATGAATGATACAAGATAGGAAGTGGATTAAGTAGATGAATGATATGTTATGCTAAAAGAAAGTGAAAAACCATGATGTTTGATGTAACAATAGACATCATGCACCAAGGTATAAGGACCAAGGTGATTATGTGTCTCGTGCCCCGACGTAATACAACCTTTTCTAGATATAAGATATGAATATTAGTTGGAATAATTCGGGTTTGATGCAAATGCAAGATAAAAATGATAATGCACACATGCAAGCAAGCAAGCATGCACAAATGATACAAAAAAAAGGTATTGTCTCTGTCAAGCTACAAACTGATGAGTAATTGATTGATTGATTTTGATTGATGATGATAGTGTTGTCATTGCGGGGAATGACATATCCCTAGATCAACACAAGGATGATTGATTGATAGATTGACTTTGATTGATTGGGTTTTACAACAAGATTAGGATCAAGACCAAAGGATTTGATTGGATAATTTTGCAAGATTGATCGACTTGATTGGTATGGATTAAGGATTGAATTGCATTTGGATTATTGCTTAGAATGATCCGATTGATTTGATTTGAAGAAGTGGTTTGGAATGACATGAGGATTGATTTGATGAATTGAATAGAATAATTGATGTGATTGGATTGATTTAGATTAGAGGATTGATTGATTGATTTTGATTAATTGGGTTTACAACAAGATTAGGATCAAGACCAAAGGATGTGATTGGATAATTTGGCAAGTTTGATCGACTTGATTGGTATGGATTAAGGATTGACTTGCATTTGGATTATTGCTTGGATTGATTTGATTGATTTGATTTGAAGAAATGGTTTAGAATGATATGATGATTGATTTGATGATTTTATTGGATGAAAGGGTGTGATGAATTGAATAGAAGAATTGATGTGATTGGATTGATAATTTGAAGATTGATTTAAAGGAGTTGAATTGATGCATTGAATTGTTTGGAAGAAGTGATTTGGTTTGATTTTATTGCTTGGATTTTTGTTGGCTATTTGAATTTTTTGTCTTTTTTTAGGACCTTTTTCCATTTTTTTAAAATATTTTTGGGGATATTTTGATTTTTTGGATTTTAAAATGTTTTTTTTTTGGATTTTTGAAAGTTTATGATTTTTTTTGGATTTCTGAAATGTTTTTATTTTTCATTTATTTTTTAAATGTTTTGAGGTGTCAATGGATGACAATTTGGGTATCCTTTGTACTAGATACCAATGAAAAGGGAAAAACCAAGTCTAGGTGCAAGGAGGTAGATGGGATTGATAGATGGAAGGGTGGGTGATAGGATAAGGGATAAAATGCTCATGATAAATGGATGGATAAAAAGGATAGGCCATCATAAGAGACAAGGATGTGATCTCCAAAGACTATGTCACATAGGAATAACATGCCCCATGCTAAGTACAATACTTAATATTTTTCCAAACAAAGCATATGAAAATAGGATAATGATATGATTAGTTAGAAAGGATGATTTATGTCAAAAGATACCCAAAAATTATTTCAACTTTTTTCCCCTATATCTTCATCAAGATCAAAAGGAGGAAGGTGTTGGAAATATATGCCTCAATCATCACAGGCTGAAACCTCCATTGGAGCCAAGTCGATGTGACATGCTTTGGGTCCGGCCAACTAGTAGCTTGAATCTTGTTGAACAGTACAGGTCGATGTGACCTTGCAGGAGTCTTGCCGAATGGTTATACATTGGAGTCATTAGGATAACCTATGGTGGCTCGGTGAGAAGTCTTATTGAAAGTAATATGTCTCACCGATAGCATTTTACATTGAAGTCATCGGGATAACTAAAGGGGTCTCGCTATGAAGTCCTGGCAAATAGCCAAAGTCTCGCCGATAGGATGTTTCACATGGAGTTGTCGGAGTAACATATGGTGGCTTGGTAAGAAGTCTTACCGATGAAGGAATGTCTCATTGACTATTTCCACTCATGGTAACTCAAAGGGCTTTGGGAAGATGTCCCAATGAGAGTGGAAGGTCTCACCGATGGAAAAACAAACGTTTCGGTATGACTCTTGGTGACTAGTGGTGCTTGGTATGACTTGTGAGTGTTTGGAGTAATGTCTTAGTGATAGTGTTGTGTCTTGCCGACCGTTTGGACACTTTAGAATAACATGAAGTATTCATTGTGAGGTTTTAACAATGGAAAGAATTCTTGCCGATTGTTCAGTATGACTTGAGGCTTTGATGTAACATAAAGATCTCAGAGTAGAGTCTTAGCGAAAGACATTTGTCTTGCCGAATGGAAAACTCATGTCTATGTGACTTATGGAACTTAGTATGATCTCCTGGTGAAAGTGATAAGTCCCGCCGACTCTTGGATGGTTCGATGTAATAGAAGGAGACTCGATGGGATGTCTTGGCGAGAGTGGTATGTCTCGCCGATAGAAAACCAAAGTCGATGCAACATGTGAAGCTCGGAAAAATGTCTTGTCAATGAGGAATCTCTTGCCGATAGAGATGCAATGGATGTCGATGGATTTGGTATGACTCATAGTGTTCGCTATATCATCCTGCCGACTATTGGAACCTATGTTGATATCGACATGAAGCCTTTGGGCATCAAGGAGACACTTCTTGTGTCTCACTGACATGTCGATACAATGTGAACTCCTTTGATTGAGTGATGACCATCTACGTGGCTTGTGTTGGACCAATAGGAGAAGTCGGATGGGAACCGCTAGCAGTTGGACCATTGTGGCAGTTCTGTGAGGAAGCCTGACAGCCAGGAACAACATGAATACATTCTATAATTTTGTAGAGGTTCGGTTGGTTCGATCAATAGTTGTGTGAATAGTTCAAATTGTATCAGAGTGATTTCTATTCTGTAAAGATTGTAACTTGAAGGTTCCTATACAAGATTGATCATTGTGAAAGCTGTTGTAATTTGGCATCAGAGAGATAACTCAGAACTCTGTATGTAATTATTTGTTACTGTAATACAAAGTGATTTCTCTTGGTGTGGTGGGTTTTTCTCCTGTAAGGGTTTTCCCACGTAAATCTGGTGTTCATATGTGTTTTTCAACTACTCTGTTTATGTTATCTTTTTCAAGTGCATCTTAATTGGACTGTAATTGTAAAATTTTAAAGAGTATCTGCATTCTTCCCTGAGGTTTTGATGTTAGGAGAGTTGTTTCCACACCTTTACTTTCCTTACAGAAGGGAGGATGAACGAACTCAAATATGATAGGTAGGTATGATGGCTAAGAATGATGATATGAAAATTATAGGTTGGATAGATGAGATGTTGTGCCCCCAAGTGTAAGTGCATAGAAGATCAACCTACACATGATGCCTATTCACTAGGTTTTCATCATGGTACTTATCTAGGGCGCCTGTTTACCAAGTTTTCACCATTGTATGAAGGGATTTCTCTTTACTTTTTTTTTTGTTTTCTTTTTTGTTTTTGTTTTGTTTTTACCCTTTTTTTAAAAAAAATTGGATAGGAGAAGGGGAATATGGATAGGAGGGACTCAAGTTTCTAGTTCCATGAAAGGTGGTAGTCCCACTACAGATGGATGTCATCGCATGGACCATGTCAAATGTCATTATGCTCATAGATGTTGGTAAGGGAATGTGTGAGAGGGAGATGGATTAGGTAGATAATGGATTATGATGTGGATTATGGAGGAAAATAGTGATTATGATGCAAATTATGTAGGGAAGGTGGTGGATTATGATAGGGATTATATAGGACTTATGCAAAAGATGAATAGGGAGGCTTAGCCAAAAGCATGGACCATAGGGATGTGATGGGGAAGATATGTAGGATAATGAGTGAAGGGTGAGGAGATGAAGGTATGTGGAATGGGTGTGAAATGAAAGGGAACCAATTGGTTTCACACATTTTGATAAACGTTGAAGATTTTGATGTGGACGAGGTGTAGGAAGCAATGGAGATTTTTGCTTAGGAGATGGTGGATGCAATGCTTTTGGTACCCATATAGACCTAATATTTTTATGATTTTTTTTTTCTTGTGGGATTTTTGGAATTTTTGAATGAAGTGGGAATTTTTGCTGGAAGGGGATGGTTGATATTTTTGTGATGTAGATGCCTCATTTGATTTGATTTCCTTTTTCTTAGGGACCCAAACCATTTTAGTTTTGGATTTTACTTTTGTAGGTACATGGGCTTATATAGCTTTTTGGATGTAATTTGCTTTGACTTTTTGCATTGATGTCCTAAGGCATGAGGGTCCTTAGGATTTTTTACTTTATAGGTAGAGGTATTAATTTTTTTGCTTTTGAATCCCATGGGTATAGTGGAATGAGTGGAAGCTTCATGTTTAGAAAATGTGTGCATTGCTTGGTCATGATTAGGATTTTTAGAAGAGTTATGGATGGATGGATAAGTGGATTGGATAATGGGGATATTAGGTGTTGAGAGTAATGGTGGTAAAGTTGATGGAGGGATATTAGGAGTTGGAAGTAATGGTGGAAAAGCAGATGGTAGAAGGTGTATGGTCACATGCTTTTGAAATTTATAGGATGATGGAGGAAGGATGTCAACATATGTTTTAGGCATATGATAGGATTTATGAGGGAAAGTGGACTTAGGAGGCATGGAGGAAGTACCAAATTCTTGAGATTGGTTTCATTGGGATGTATATCGAAGGCCATAAGAGTGTGGAGGGACTTTGACATGGATGGGCTCCAAAATACCTTGTTCATGAAGGTCTAAACCTTTACCTTGGTTTTTTCATGTTTTGGAATATGCAATGGACAATGAGACTAGGTGTAGGTGGAACAATAGACATGAGTTCCTTATTGGATGGAGAAAATGAAGCAAGGGAAGATAATGGTTGTTATTTTTCTAAGGAGGAACATTCATGAATGAGGGTGGAAAGACCAATAGGCTATGATGGAGGACTTGCAATGGGGTCAATAGTGGCTGATGGAGGATCATTAGGATCTTGATTATCATTGTGTTCACTTGGATCCAAGGTATTTGTTTGATCCTCTATGTGTGCTTGGGAGGCATATGTCTCATCAAGGAAAGTGGATGTTTATGGATCATGGATAGGGCTAGGTATGGGGTGGATAGGAGTAATAGAGGTTTCTTGCTCATGGATAGGTGAAGTGATAGGATCTTGACCATGGAATGCATAAAGTTGGCTAAGAGGATCATCATGGCCTTCTTGATCATAGGTAATATCATAAAGGGGAGCTTGATCATAAATAGGACAAAATACATGTTATGAGTGGGATCATTAGGTGAGCCTAGATCTTGATTAGAATGAGAGGTTAATTTTTCCTCATGCTTAGGATAATTATCTAGACATAGATCTTGGCTTTGAGTGGAAATGGAAGTGGAAGGGGGTGACTCTTGAATGGGCTCAACATGTTCTATATAGTTAACAACATGGAGACATGATGAAGGTTGACTTAGGCTCAATGGGGAAGACTCTTGAATAGGCTCAAGGGGGAGACTACGTGATGGGGTTGGAGGAATAGGCATGACATTCAAAGGTTCTTTGGTAATCTCATTAATGGGTGCTTGACATGGGGGTGGTATATTCCATGGTAGTAGCCATTGGATCACATCCTTTGCAAGTGTATGGGTAGATGGATAATATAGTGGATGGTGTTATAAGCTTAGGATTAGGACTAGGACATGGTGGCTTAGGGACAAGTGTGAGGCCCAACCCTATCTATAGATTTTGTCACACCTTGATAAGTTTAATTATTCTTGTTGATGAATAAATTGATGATTTAACCTAATTCCATGTTTAATATTTTGATTTTAGTATTAACTATTGTAATGATTATTGTGACAAATTCTCTTCATTAAATGAAAACGGGAGAACTGTTAAGAATGAATGTAAGCAGATAATATTTAGATTCTCGAACAAGTATCATATGAAGAATACACTTAGATCGATATGAGCTAAGAAATTTTGTGTATCTAATATTAGTTTGAATCTCGCTAATAAGTTTCATGTTACTTGGGAAATGATAATAGGTAGGAATAAAGCAGGACTTTGGAAGATCAGGGAGAAGTTTCCAGAAGGATCACTAGCCAAGAATCATCAAGGTAAATTTAAAAGATGACTCTAATCAATTAGAGGTATACCTAAGGTAGGATAATTTGAGGAAAAATTATATAAATTAGATATCAAGTTGAATGATAAATTTTATTACAGGAAAGAGTGTCCAAGAGTAAATTTAGTAGTGTAAATAAAGTATTTAGCTAAGGTTAGGTTTCCATTATTATTTAATGAATGCTCAAAGTTTCCATCTTTTATAGGGAAAGGAAATGAATATATATGTGTACCATGATTTACTAACTATTGAATTGATCTTATTGATATTTTGAACAGGTATTTATTATATTTCTAACCTAACATGTATTTGGAAAAATGCATATGAGAGTAATGCCAAGGGTAAAAGGGAGAACAATCTAGACCCAAGTTAAATATCTATCTTTTGAAATTTTGATTTTTGACCCTATGACTTGGGAGGTAATTAGGGTTTTGTTTATGTTGTAATTGAGTGGAGGGTTTTAATGATTGGTGGCTTAGTGTAGGTACTTTTTGGATCCTTATTGATTATAGTCATGTGGTTAAGAGTGTAAGATCCTTTAGGGTTTTCAAATCCTTAGTTAGGTCTTGAATTTCGAATTGGCCTTTAAAGTTGTCTTTTTAGGGTGTTGTATGGTCAATTTCTTTGATATTAGTGCAAAAATAGACCCCTAAGGCCTATACCTATGGAAGGGGGATCTTTTGGACATGTGACTTTGTCCTTAGGACATGATATGACCCTTCAAAAGTCCACTTGAAAAAGTGTGACGAATTTGAGTCCTTGGGAGTTGGGAGAAGTGGCTTGTCACTCTCCCACCACTCCCCAAAGTTCATTAATGAACTTGGGAAGAGCATCAAGGCTTTCACATGTGTGAAGCCACCTTGTAAGGGATGTTGGGTAGAGTGTCATAGTACATTCCCCATCTCCCCAAAAGTCTCACACATGTGTGAGAACTTGTGGGGATGTGTGTTGAAAGATCAAATGAGAGAGTGACAAGTGTCTCTCTCTCATTCAAGTGAATTCAAGATGAATTCCTATATACTTGGATTGAAAAAAGGAAATGGGTGTTACCCACTTCTCTTTTTGGAGAACTCTTGTGCTTATGGAGTGGAAAAGAAAAGAAAAGAAATGATGGTGAGTAGGAAGGAGCTCACATATGATGGAGGGTTCACAAAGCATAGTTGTGAAGATAATTCATTTTTTTTCCTTGTTATCAAGTTAGTTTGTTTGAGATATTTTGTTATTTTATTTTTATTTTTTTTAAAAGAGTTCAAATTTGTGAATATGTGGATTGAGAGTATGTTGGGTGAAATGGGTAGTATTTTGTTTAGTTTCCATACCAAAATCATTTGGTTGAGATCTTTTGCTCGGGGGAATGGCTAGAGCCCTATGAGGCTTCATGATGCCATTTATGGTAGGGTGGAGAGCAAGCTTGTATTATTTGAAATTGTACTTATTTTATTTCCAAGTCGTATTGTAAAATGAAAAGTTAGTATATTGTTGAATGAATAAAAGAAAATGGAAAGAGCAATTCTTCATACATTAGTGTGTGTATTCTTGTAAATTTGTTTTTGGTGCAAAGAGCTGAGATTTGCTTCTAAACCTTGTTGGTAAAATGGAGGGATATGAAAAGGGAAAGGAAAATATGTTTATAAACTTGTTTTAAGTGTAAATGTGAAAAGAATCTATCTTTGAATGTTGTATTGTGTTCTTAAGAAAAAAAAAACATAATGAGATTTTGTTGACAAAATGGGTGTTTGTAAATGGGGTTTAAAATTTTTAAGGGAGTATGCTAACCCCTTTTGTTAAAGATATAAAGATGTTCATCCAAGTTGCAATATTATATGATGTAGAAAAGATTATGAAATCTCTTAGTGGAGGATAAAATGGGCCCAAACAAATATTTGTGACTCCTCCTTGTAACCAATGAAAGAATTATTTTTATTTAAGTCTTACATAAAAGAAAAGTATATACATATATGTATATAATGCATTGCTCATCAACTTAATATGGAATAATCTAAGTCTTCATAGTTGATCTCGGATCTCTTAGACATGGATTTACTTATTTGCTTGTTTAGATAAAATTATTAAAATAAAAAAAAAACATGTTTTCTTGGGGGAGGTAAAATGATTTACATATATTTGATGAATGAATGTTTTTTTCAAAACAAAGGTACATTTCATTTATATATACATTGTATCTCCAATTAAAAATAGGTGTTATATAAAATGTATAATCATTTTACACATCAGTATTATATAATATATTTCATAGATTACATCAATGCAACTATAAATACTTATATTTGTATAATATAAATATATTAAATATATATTCATTTATTTTCATATCTAAAACTAACTGCAATTAATTATATTTTAAATTTTTTTATTTTAAATCTAAAATAACAAAAAGAAGAAAGATTTAAATAAATAAAATTAATGTAAGAAATTATATATAAAGTGAAAGTTTATTTTTAGAATGAATTTATTTAAGTTTCAAGTTTTAAAGTAAGAGGGGGCGGATGTGGATACAGGTGGCAGCTTCCCCACCACTCCCTTCAGCAATTGCTCAAGCATTAAAACAATGCCTTTAAATTTCATTAAAATATTCAAATATGTGTACATTGATATGCACATAAAAATAAATAAATAAATACAAGGGAAGCCTCTATATTTTGCACAGCAGCTGTAGAAAATGGAAAATAAATAATAATTTCAATGAAGGTTGAAAAAAAAGAACATAGAAATGATTAAGTTTTAAATTTATTAGGTAATTTCTTTTGCTTCAAAAAAAAAATAACACAATCTCCAGTATTTAAACTGCAATATATATATATATATATATATATATATATATATATATATATATATTTAAAAAAGGTGTGCATCTATATTGTGTTCTGAGTAGATTTAAAAGAAAATAAAAATGCATTCCAATAAATATTGGGGTATCAATATTGTAGCTCTGTACATACCTGCAATATGTGATTTGAGCAAGTAAATAAAAACAAAAAAACACAGGAAATAGGTAAGAATAAATAAAACAAAAGGAAAATATTATGTACTGAGATCAAATCTATATTGTATTAATATACGCAATAAGATCTTAATAAGATAAAAAAAAATTACTGAGGGTATAACCCTCTTCTCCAAATGGATTCTGCACAAAAATATATATATATATATATATATATATATATATATATATATATATATATATATATATATATATATATATATATATAAAATTGCAGCAGTTCATAAGTATTTAAATCTGTGATTTTTTTAAAAAAAATATTGATTATAAAACAAAGCAATAGAATGTAATAATAATATATCTCAATTTAAAATATGTCTATAACAGAAGAAGAGACGAATAATGAAGTTTAAAAATATAAAAAATATATATATAAAAATTAATAATCACAAAAATTGGAATCAGCGGTGTTAATCACTCAGATCCTCTGGCATGCCTCTCTACAAAACTTTCCTAACTTCTGGCTGTTGCTTTATCCATCGTAGTTGTGGCATTCACCAAAATGGTTCGAACCTCGTTCAGCCGCCGCTCCATCTTTGCCCTCTTATGCAGCCAGGAGGAGGTGGATTATAAGGGCGCATGATGTTAGATTTAGGGTTCAAGATATTTTCTTTATTAGATTATTTTAAAGTAGTGTTTTTAACTATATTTTACGGGTTCCTCCTCCTATCCTTCGTGAGATCTAAATCAATAGCGTCGGTGCAATAGCATTTTGGCGGAAAACATTAAGTCTTGACTTGAAAATATTAATTCTTGGATAAAAAAAAATTTACATTATTACTACCAATGTCTCGAGAAACATCAATATTAAGGAGATTAACTTCATAAGTAATAACTTGGAGTTGTAAATGTTAATAGGGAATTAATAGTGACTTTATGCCCCAAATTAAAGTGGAAAGAAAACTATTTTTTTTACAATTTATTTATTTTGAGTGAAAGTTAATTTAAAATAATTATTTGGTTAATTTGAAAATCTTCAAATAATAGTTATGATAAAAAGGTTCGTTTAGTATATTAATGATCTTAGGGATAGTGTTATTCAATTAAAATAATAATTAATCTATGGATTATTTGTATTTATATATTTTTTTTAACAAGAGATTTATTTAAAAATCATTGGTATTAACCATATTGTAGAAATATTACTTTATACAATAAATGAGAATGATTGATCTTAAATCAAATATTGAGTATAATTACTAATTAAATTGTGTGGAACATCAATGGATGTAAAGTTGATCATATCATCCTTAAACAATTTAGCTTAATTTAATTAGCAAAGTAATAGCCCTTGGCATCAAATAATAATGTGGATCAATTAAAAGGTTTAAGCTATCTCATTGAAATGATCAAAGGGTTATACTTAAGCATTATGGTTATGAAGGCTATTAATGTTAAACCCTCGTGGAAATCAAAATAACTTTATTAACCCAACTAACCTGTGAAGGCATGATCTGAATTGTCCCTAATATTATCATAGGAGTTTACTCGATTTATTATTACTTCAAACACTTAGAGTTTTGAAGATCTTATTTATGGGTTAAAAAAAAAAAAATTGTTGGGTTTTCTAGCGTCAAATTTTGGGCATGACAACAAGCATTTTATTGGATGGTGGTATGATGAAGTCATAGGGTTCATGAACTAGATTGGTGTTCCCCTTGTCAAATGGAACATGATAATTGAAAGGCTCTTGATTTTGTTGCCAAGGTGAACTTGGGATCCTATGTTCTTGTTGTGATATGGGTGGATATGTTGATGTTGCATTGACATGATAGGTAGGTGGGTTTGATTGGCATGAATATGAAGGTGACACATAGGATTGTGGTTGAATGTGTTGGGGTTGGAATGGTGTTTGGACTTGTTGTGGTATGATTTTTTGTTGTGATAATGATGGAGGGTTGCATAGTATAATGGTTGACATTGGAAGAGGTGGGATAAGGTGATGTGGAATTGTAATGGAAGGATGTTGGGTAAGGTGAATTGTAATTTTTTTGATAGGTGGATGGATTATATTGATATGGAATGGAGGGAGATGCCACATAGGAATGAGGTGGAATTGATTGGTGTTGAATGAATAGAGGATGATGTGCTTATTGGGTTTGACAAGTGGCTATGAGACATTGAGCTTGTGCTATGAGTTATTGCACTTGAGGTGATTGGTTTGTTTGAAGTTGAAATTGTTGGGTGAGGCCTTGGAGATCATGTATATTTTGTTGGTCTAAGGGTTGTGGTGCTTGATAAAGTTATTGGAGGAGGTTTTGGAATTGGGGTACTAGGTCTTCTAACATTGGCATGGTGTAAAATGATGTTGATTGGATTAAAGAGATGATGATGATTAGGATATGATGTGGAATGACAAGATTGGATGATTTGGATGATGTTGCAAGTGTTTATTGGAAGTTTGACTTGGGAAATATCAAACACAAGATCTAACATGTAAATGCATGAACACACACACCAAACACAATGATAATTTTTTCTTTCAAGATTAAATGTTATGATTAAGAAAACACTTGAATATGCAACAAAATGCATGATGTTATTCAAGTGAGTATGACCAATTATGTCTTAAGCTAGGATGCATAATGTTGCATAAGGATGATTTGAAAGCAAAATAATGCCACACAGTCAAGAGAAAGGGGTAACCCACCCTTCACCTTTACTTCCCAAAGGTATAAACTTATTTGGGGCTTAGCCAAGAGTGATAAGATTTCAACTCCCAAAGAGGCATGCCTTTGGATTCACACCTTTATTGAGGTCACCCATTGGAGGGGTGTATGCTCCAAGCAGGCCTCCTAAGAAGGGTATGACAAAAGAAAACCAAGTGAAGTGTTTTGGAGGAAACACACACTTGATTCACACTCACAATTTTAACAATAACATGCATTACCTGATCCAAATCTTCAATAGCTCAAATAGACGCAATGATGGATGAACTATTCCATTGACTTGATATATTGGTTGCTCAATTCAACAACATAACATTGAGATGGAGATGATAGTTGAATGATGATAGATAGAAATGGATGAATGATTCAAGAATAATTTTGGTAGCATAAGGATGCTTGAAGAATCAACCCCCCTACTGGCTTATGAGAGGGTTGATTTATAGGCAAGGTTTGATTTCAATTGAAGGTTGAGATTGTATTTCAATAAGATGTCTTAATCAATGGCCAAGATTGAAAGTTGTAGTATGAAATAGGGTTAGGAAAAAAATAGGGCAATGACAAGGATTAATGGCCAAGATTGAATTATAAGATAATTCAATCAAGGGTGGAAAATGAATGAGACAAGAGAAGATAAGAATGGCACAGATAATGAGATTGGCATAGAAAAAGAGGCTAGAGAAAATTAAATAATTATAAAATTATTTAATAAAATAGGGAAGGTGAATAATTAAATAATAAAAACATTATTTAATTATAAAAGACATGTGACATATTGAATTTTAAATTAAATAATAATTTAATTCAAAAGTGGATGAAAATGACAAATTAGTAAATAATTAAATAAATAAAATTTATTTAATTATAGAAGAAGATGATAATGAATAATTAAATAATTAAAATAATTATTTAATTATAGTAGAAAAATGGAAATAATTAAATAAATAAGCATTTATTTAATTATAGAAAGAAAGGGATAATTAATGATGTAATTAAATTTTGTTTATTTAATTAATCAAGGGAAGAATAAAGGAAACAATGAACTAATTGAATAATTAAGAAGCATTTATTTAATTATAGAAAGAAAGGGACTAATTAATGATGTAATTAAATTTTGTTTATTTAATTAATCAAGGGAAGAATAACGGAAACAATGAATTAATTGAATAATTAAGAATTATTTAATTAATAGAGGAATATGACCTTAAAAGATAATTAAATAATTATAATTATTTAATTATGCAAGTAGAAGGAATTGATCTGAAAAGGTGGGTTCATAGGTGAAGGACAATTTTTAGTGTCCACAATTATCATGAAAGCTTTATTTTGTTTTTGCACTTCCAAAAGAGGGAGCTCACTTTGGTGGAAAACAATGTCAGCATTCATTCCTTGAAACATGGCTACTATGTCATTTCATTGCACATTAGGAGGGGTAGGAACTTGTTGTAAGGCATTTTGAATCATATTATGATAATGAGGGGAGGGTTAATGAGGGGAGGCTTGAATAAGGTCCCGTAATGATATTTTAGTAGGAGTCTTCTTAAGTTGTTCAACAAGATCATACTCCTTTTAACTTTGTGAAGGGAAACGAGGAGGACTAGGAAAGATAGGGTTAGGCAATGGGAAGGATGTTGAAGGTGTTTGGCTTAGTTATGGATTGTTTCTAGTGTTATATGTATGAGCAATGGTATTGTAACTCAACTATTGCGACATATTATTCTTAGGTGGTTTGAGGTTGAGGACGAGTTTTTTTGAGTGTGTGGTTTGTGTGAAGATGGATAAAGGATGAGTTGAGGTTGAATACTATTAACTTCCCTTAGTGAAGGTGATTCTAATGTCACTTCATCATCTTCATCTAAGGAATTCATATCACTTTTATTTGAAACAACAGTGTCAATGTTCCCATTTTCTTCCACTATGATATATTTCTTAGTAGAAGAATTTTTAGGAGAGCTACAAACTAGATGTTCATGACATTCAATGTTCAGTTCTTCTAAAATAGCTTCATCACAAGTAGGGGACTCATCAATGATTGGGTTCTTTTGTTCAATAATGTTCTTCCTAGGGGAGGAGAGACAAATAGGACTCTCATAACATTCATTGGTTTGATCTTCTAACACCAAAATATCATCTTCATAAATAGGAGATATATTAGTAGAAGAACAAGTATGATTATCATAACCATCTATGATTTCATTCCTTTCTCCCCTAATGTCTTCCAAAATAGGATAGGTAGGGGAAGAAAAATAAATAGGGTTGTCATAAATCTTAAAGATTTGATCATCTAACACCAACATATCCTCCTCACAAATAATAGGGTTGTCATGATTTCTTGCAACTGCATCCTCTTTCACTAAAAAATTCTCACAAGCAAGAGATTGTTAGAGTTATCTTTCATTAGCTAATAATTAATTAACCTTTAATTGATTATTAGTCTAATTTTTCTCGCACACTTAAGCTAAACTTAGGATTACTTTATTAATTGAGTTAATAATTGATCATTATGTCACATATCATGTGATGTTGACACTTGTCATGATTTGATCTCTTTCTCATTTAGGGATTTTCTCTTATAAGCATTCAACCCTCATTATAATCATTAACTGGAGAATTTCTACAGCTTTCATATCTTTTTGAAAGTTTCTCTCTTCTGTAGCTTTTTCTTGTTGAAGAATATTGCAAATATTTATTTGCAGATCTCTTGCATGGAAGGTGTATTTGTTTATTGTTTGATCTTGTGGCTCATGGTTTTGTGCTTGTTTCACAATTCTAACATGGTATCAGAGCATGGATTCAACAAACATCTTCTTGATTTATGAGGTTTTCTTCTTCAACAAGGGTTGTAGGCTTCAAATCTGAATCCCCTTTGCTTTCTTTAAAAATTTTGGAGGTGGGAATTTTTTGAAGTTTTTTGTGTGAAAAGGACCTCTCCATTGGATCCATAGCTACCGGAATAGTCAAGATCAACCTTTCTTTTGTCAAAATTGGCTTCCATTTGTCAGATCTGTGAGGGGTTTGAAGAAAGGATTTTTTTGCTAGATCTAGAGGGTGCCTTTTTTAAGAGCATTTTAATCCCAAACAAACCTCACCATTGCATTCAAAAGGCCCAAAAACCCCTATTTCCATATATAATTTGTCAATTTTGGAATAGGTCACCCCGAGGCAAAAAAAAATTACCTGTATGGTCATCTGCACGCATTCTGAGGAAAAAAAATCGTAAAAAAATTATTATTTTTCTGCAAATAAAATTTGTAGTTTTTTAATTATAAATTTAAAAAATTATTATCAAAGCTTTAATATTTTGAAAGCTTTTGTGAAAAGAAAAAATAAAATAAAGGTACCTACGCATGGTACTACCCAGGTACGTACCTACATAGGGTACTGCACAAGTACAGACTTGCACAGGCCTACACACTATGGAGGGGTGGGGGTGGCCCACGTGCCCCCCACCAATTAATTTTTTTTTTTAAATTATATAAATATTTTTTCCATTGTAAATGTTTTTTTAATATTATTTTTTAAAAAACATTTTTTTTCAAATAAGCCAAATTGGAGAAATGCAGTGATGGCCATTTGGCCATCAATTTAGGCTCATTGTTTTTCTGCGACAGCCATATGACTATCAAATTTAATGTCGTGACTGGTTTTTTCATCTTTGGGAGCTATTTTCTTTTGGAGGCCATAACTTTTTCCCACGATGTCGAAATCGAGCAAACGAGATATCATCAGAAAGAGGCATCAAAGTACTTTCCAGTGGTATAGGTATTTTTTGGAGATTTTTTCTCAAATCCTTGTTATTTCCAATCAAATTCAGATATTCTTTTCTAGAGTTGTCTTCAATGTTTTTGGCATAACTTTTGCATATGATGTCGAAAATGGGAAAATGAGATATCATCAGAAAGTTGGTTCTAAGATCTTTGCAGTGGTGTTGGTGGTTTCCATATTTGATTTTTGGTTTTCTCCAGAAATCCTTCTTCTCATTTGTTGTTCTATTTGGACATTGTAGACATCTTTTTCATGCATGTTCTCTTTTGTAAATGGACTAAGATAAAGTGCCTTTGTATTGCATATGTATTATGGGATCTTGCACATCACTTTGTGTCTTGTTGTACTCGCAACATGATATAGAATGTCATGGGTTTTGATGCTTTCCTTTTTTTGCAATCATACCTTTCTCATGCCTATGTGACTTTTGTTTTCACATCTTTTCTATTTGCTTGTCCTTTCATGTCTGCACCTTCAAATGTTCTTGGTTCCTCTTCATGCACTACTTTCAAGCATTCAATTTCAATGTACCTATCATACCTCTCCCTTGTTAGCATTATGGGGGTTTTCTACTATTGGTGCTAATGCTTCTTTAGTCTCATGTTGGAGTGAGCTATGTATACAGTATTTGTTGCTATGTACTAGGTAGATGCAACAGCTAGTTACCAATGCATTTTAGTGAGATGGAGCACTTACCATATGGAAAATATTGCATTTCTATTTCTAGAGGTGACCTTCCATTTTCACTTGATCAGTTCTTCAGACTATTGGTACTTGTATCATTTGTATCTTTGAGTTCTAGATGTCTTTCCTTGGTTTTCCATCGGATTTGAGTAGGGTCATTGAGGGAACTCATACAGATTCTTGTCTTCTTGATCCTAATCATCATATGTTTCAAAGTAGGTTCTTCTTTCAACATTTCAGCAGTCTTTCTTCAACAATGTTTGTAGCTTCTTCATGCTTCTGTGGTTTTCTACATGTTCTTCTTTTTTAGGACTTTTTTTGGTTAGAGGCTTCTCAGTCCTTCACACCTTGATTTGGAGGCTTTTCAGTCCTTTAGTCACCTTTGATCTCTTCTTGGAGTGGAGTTTTTCCCACAAGGTTTTCTCTATTTCTCCACATTATAGAGATTTTTTTTGGTACATGGGTACCTTATTTGGCCTTGTTTGTCGAAACCCATCATGCATTCTTTCTAGGGCTTTTAGCTACTCCCTAAGTTCATCTTAAGGGGGGTGTTAGAGTTTTCTTTCATTAGCTATTAATTAATTAATCTTTAATTGATTATTAGTCTAATTTATTCTGACACACTTAAGCTAAACTTAGGATTGCTTTATTAGTTGAGTTAATATTAGATCATTATGTCACATCTCATGTGATTTTGACACTTTTCATGATTTAATCTCTTTCTCATTTAGGGATTTTCTCTTATAAGCATTCAACCCTCATTGTAATCATTCATAGGAGAATTTTTGTAGCTTTCATATCTTTTTGAAAGTTTCTCTCTTCTATAGCTTTTTCTTGTTGAAGAATATTGCACATATTTTTTTGTAGATCTCTTGCATGGAAGGTGTATTTGTTTGTTGTTTTATCATGTGGCTCATGGTTTTGTGCTTGTTTCACAATTCTAACAGATATGAATAGAAACTAGGTAAGGTGATGTTTAGAAATGTGTTTGTGATCTCATTCTCTTGTGCCATAATATCTTCCCAAGGGGGGTGAGGAGAAGGAAAAACAAGACTTTCATGATTCTCAATGATTGCACCTTCTTTCACCAAGATACCTTCCTCACTAATAGAAGAGGTATCAAGAGAAGAACTATGATCATCATGGTTATCTATGCTTGTATCCTCTTCTATCACATCATTCCCAAAAATAGGAGAGATAGGAGGGGGGTAGATTTAAGGTGAGTGTCAAAATTTTCACTTTCTTGCACTAAGAGACTCTCATAACTAGGAAATGTATTGAATGAATGACTAACATGCTTATTGATGAACTTTTTCTTTGCAAACTTGGAAAAGACAAATACTAACATTTGTGAAAAGTAATATGTACAAACTCAAAATGGAAAGAGACTTAAAATGTAATGCAATGACCTAGAATGAAATGTGAAATGAAAATTTGAAATTAAGCATTACATGAAATTAACCAAATTAAGCTAGATCTAATGAAATGAATGAAACAAAAACTTAGCAAACTAAAATAGATATCTGATGACAACAAACATAAGCACAAAAAAGATTTTTTTAATGTTGTAAAAGGTAGTTTTAGGTTTGATCTAGGACTAAATCATCCATAGGGGAATATGAGTCCTAGTTAGGGTTTTTGGAGGGTTCAAATAGTGAAAAATACACATCACAAAATTCTCAAAAATCTGGAAAAACCACATGTACATGGACTAAACTATCTAGAGGGCGAATGAGTCTCAAATTAGGGTGTTTTCACCAAATTTAGCAAATTTTTAGTGAATGTTAAGTTTTATAGCTTCTATATTTACTTTACTATTATTAATTATAGAATTTCAGTGAAATTGAATGATCTAAAATGCAAAACATGCAACCTATATGTCCTTTTCCACTAATGCAATATTGAGAAGCCATAAATGCAAACTAAATAATGTAAGATCTAATGCAAATCTAATGTAAGCAAGATCTAGGAATTTAATGTACTCCAAATCATAAATAAAGGGTTTGAAGGTCGAGTTCACAAAAAATGAACACAAGGAAATAGGGTTCCACCTTTTAGGATATGGAACAATGGATAAGGGCCTATTTCACTCTAGTTCATTGAAGGAAACCCTAGTGATCTCAACCTAATGATTTTATTAGGAAAAGAGAGTGCTACAAGGTCTCCTTAGGTGTGATTAAAGAGGTTTCACCACTAAGAAAATGCTTAGAAAGATAGAAATGAAAGTAATATGAAAATATAGCTATGCGACCTAGAAAATGGAATTTGAAAGCATGTAATCAAATTAATAAATAGAATAAAATAGAGATGTACTTGGAGAAATGTAGATGACTAAGCAAGGCCTGAAAACCCTAAAAATTAAGGATTTTGAGGTCTACTAAGACTCATACATCAGACTAGGTAATTTAGTCCCAATATAGGGTTTTTGGGCAAGATCTAGAATCTCTCAATGATTGATTAGAATCTATTAAAATTTGGTAGTACTAGGACTCATACACCCATACTATTCCAAAGTGTCACAAAAAGGTGAAAAGTGTCCCACAAGTAGAATCTTGATCTAAAACTTTGTCATCCTATGAAGATGGTTGAAATAAGCACTTTCCCACTGATTTCATGTAAATAACTTGGATATCTTGCTCTAGATCTGAGTTTCCATGAGTCTTGACAATTTTTTATGAAAACTTTTGGAACTTTGCAATTCTAGAACTTTTGAAGGCTTCAAATCCACTTTTTCTTCAACCTATAAACTTGTAATCACACATCAAAGAAGATAAAATTGTTACTTTGTTAGGGAATGGAGGTTTGCCTTGGTCAAACCCCGTTTTGGTAATCAAACATTAATAAGAAATGAAGCAGGAATGAAATGAAACATGAAACATAAGATGAGACAATAGAACCTTTTTTGAAACCTTGTAGATCTACAAACAACCATGAAGTGGCCTCACTAGATGTCAATCATGATCATGATTCTTGATGAAATATAATGCCTTTGAATACTTGAATTGACCTTGAACAACATATCACAACATTAGTTCAAAACCACATGCATAATGTATCAAGCCTTTGAAATGATAATGGATCTTGATTGCTTCAATAATCTTCTATAAATCTACACTTGAATGTCTTAGAAACTCTTGAATATTCTTGTAAAAGTACTCTTGATTGCTTATAAAATTCTAGGATGGAACTATATAAAATAACCTTGTATTTATACGTGTTTATGCATGAGATGACTCTAATGGATGTGGATCTTGAATCTTGCTTGAATGTGATGGATCTTGAACTAAATGCTAGCTTGAATTATGAAACCCTACATCACAAATGTTAGCTCAAAAATAAACATGATGCATGGAGACTTTGACATGATGCTTGATTCTTGAATGATGTTCTAAAACACTTGATAATCTTCCCTTGAAGACTCTTGAATGTTCTTGTGAAATCCAATTCACTATAATTCATGAATACTTGAAGGCTTAGGATGATATATTGAATGCTTAGGTGAGAATGAGTAAAAGAACCTTGTATTTATACTTGTTTATACCAAATTTCCCAAAATTACAACACTACAAGCTGACATCAGATCTAGGAGGATAAAATCCCACCAAGAATTTGAATTAAGTTTAATTTTGAGCCACACAAGACTCATATGTCCAAGGTGGCATATGAGTCCCATTAGGCATAAATTATGGGACCATTTTCAAAAATGCTTAGAAAGGTGTAAAACTAGATCAAGACCCAAAACCCTAGGTGGGACTCATACGCCCAAGGTGGCATATGAGTCCCATATCACTAAATATGGGACAAACAACCTAAAAACACCTAAATTATGATTGGATGTTGATTTATGTTAGAATTATCCTCGAAAATATGCATTAATTAAGGCCAGTGGATCCAAAATAAGGCCAATTAAAGCATAAAGAAGCCCAATTATTTAATAAGACCCTAGAAAAGTGTGAAAGTGTGTTACAACACATTACAACACTCTAAATAAGGTATGATTAAGTTAATTTAGTTTACAAGGGACCAAGACTTAATGTGAGTGTATTGCACACATTACAACACTAATTCAAGGCATCATTAAGCTCAATTTTATAAGGGGGGCTCAAACAAGTGCGAAAATGTCACTGACAACATTTTTGATAGTACAAATATTAAGAAGTGAGAAGTCAGTTCTATTGTGTGGTCTCACAACATGCCCCAAGACTAAAAGCTTGGGGACCCAAGAATTTTTTTTATACAACTCTTATGGTAAAAGCTAGCAAGTTGAAAGATCACTAGAAGTAAAAAAACAAAAAGAGAAATCTTAATTAAAGAGTACTTTGTAAAGAAGGTGTTTTAGGTACCAGGTACTGAAGACTAGAAACATTTAAAAGGAAAAAAAGGAAATGTGAGTTGAACAAAAGAATCTAGTCCGATGTTGGAGTTCCGGTAAGACCAAGTCCGGTAAAATGAGTTCTAGTAAGAAATTGAGGTCTAGAAAATTCATAGGTAAAGCTGAAAACCAAGTACTGGGTACTAGGTTGCAAAGTAAAGTAAAGTTTTAAAAGAAAATTTTGAGTTATATAATGATTTCAATATTCTGATAGTCTAATATATATATATGAGGAATTTGTAAAATGCTAGAAAGCGTGTTTTGTTACGTGATATGTTTTATATTAATATTTGAATATTGGTTTTATTTACATGAGATGTTATAAATGTTTATTTCTTTAAAAGGGGTTTAATATGTGGAATTTGTGATCATAGGAGATACTAATTATGATGCAAAGTTTGGGTATGGATAGTCAAGAAAATTTGAATCATAGATAGAGTTAAATTCAGATTAGGTCAGATGTCTTGGAGAATGATGAGAGGGCTTTGAATCCATTGGAATGGTCAGGATCTTGGTATTTCATATACTTAGTGATAGATAACACCCACTTCCAAGGAAGCTCATCCCAAGAATAGAAAGCCTAATGCAGATCAAAAGGTGTGCGAACAAGATGATAATCCCATCATTCTTGAATATATGGGAAGTTCCTACATACTATCCTTATTCAAGTTATTTTCCTAGCGAAAATAACATAGTAGAACCCGAAGAGATTCAATGTGCAATTGGAGTTGACCTTCGTTGACTTTAATCACAATTCTCCTATTGGTCACAATATTCCACATGCCTTGATGCAATTGGTCCCTTAGATTTCCTCTCATGTAATTGTCTTATCCTAGCTAAGCCTTGTGTTCTATAAAAGGATAGAGGATACCCTTTTTTTCATTTTAAGTTCAAAATTTGTGAAATTTCGTAAGAGCATAAACTTTTCTCAGTTTTGTTCTTTTTTCGTATTTTCTAGATCATTTTGACATTAAAATTTGTATGCATATAGACATTGATTGATTTTAGAGCTTATTAGATAGCTACCTATCTCAATATCTTTTGCAACTATTTTTGTTATTTCAACCAAACAAGACTATATGTTGTGCCATTTAAGGGTGCATACAAAAACTACTTGGTGTCCAAACAATTCCCCCCTCTTCAAAAGCTTGCACCATTTTATATGTAGTTGTGAATAATTCTGGTGAAGTATGAAGTGGTTTGCTTTGTTTTAATTGATTCTTTGGGGTATGCATGGAGAATAACTGAGAGCACCTTTTTTTATTTTTTAGTATTTTATGCTTTATTTTAGAATAGATGTTTAAATTTTTGAAAATGTTCCAAAAAATAGATGAAGGAATGGAATTTTATTGAAAATATTTTTTGAAGTTTTATATGAAATTGTTGAATGCTTAATGCTAAATATACTTAAGTGAAAGAAAATGATCATTTAAATATCATGAAATTTTATTTCAAATCATTCGATTTTCATGATATTTGTCTTTACAAGCTTCTTGGAAAACTAAATGTTTGACATAATTCAGTGAAACCATAGTCCCTTTGAGATTAACAACATTATCACATCAAACCTGAGAGTGACCCTAGTGCACAACTATGACCTAGTTTTTGGAGACTCGGGATTAAACTGAGGCTAATCTTTCTCAGCCAGAAGCAAAATTATTGTTAGGTTGTCTCCTTCATATCTTTCAAGAAGAATAGTCCTCTTCATGGTCCTGTGGATGTATTGTTGATGATTTTTTCTGCACAACAACAACTCATACAAGATACAAGTATCCTATCTCTCTTGAAAGGTAAATCTCAATGAGAAAGTCTCAAGAGATAACCCAAAGGTCTCTAATGTTAGGTCTTGACAATGCATAAACAACTAAGTGATAAATGTGAAAATGTTGGTAATCACAATGGGACCTTACTACAAGCAAAGACCGAATCTTCAATTTATCAGATCTAGCAATATGGTGGTACTTCAATCCTAAATCTAACTCAATTGATAAAGAAAATAACAAAAATATTAGGGTTTCAAAGAGATCACTAAGATTAATGCTACTCCTAAGGTTAACAATGCATGCAAATGATGAAATACTTGAAATGGACCAATCCCTCATAAACCAATTCTTGCTTAACCTAGATGAATCTGCAATTTCACAAGAACAGTGCAATCTTCTAAGGTAATAAATATTTTCAGATCATGAACATTCATCCAAGACAACCCAAAAGCAATTGAAATGAATAAACCTTCACAATTGAGCTAAGCACGATAGATATAAAGTCCAGGCTAACTTTGCAAAGCAACTAACAATTAGCTAGATGCAAAAAGTATGGACTAGGGATCACTGCAACACTTCAAGCATCAAACCATAAACACCCTTGAATCGATCCAATTATAAATATTAAAATATCATTCTTCCTCAAAGAAATTCAAAAGATAGAATAACAAGAACCATGCAAGCTAAGAAGAACACAAGTATGGCACCAAATCACAATGTCATTACTTGCATCAAATTATCCACTGAAGCAACAATTCCAGTTTTATGTTACAACACTTGCTTGAGAACAACTACTTTCTAACTCTTTCTCTACTTAATTCACTCTAGCCTTATCTATCTTTTTCTCAATGTCTATCTATCTCTTATAAATGAGGAAAAATGCCATATTAATAGAGGCCTCTCAAAACATGCCGGCCTAGTCAGGTTTTACAATAATAATTGGCCACAAAACAAGTTGGCCAAGAGAAATTCAAAATGAAATAAAATATGCATTAAATGCATGAACTTCATCCAAGTTGGCTTGGGATCTCCAATGTAGCTCAAACCAATGCATGCAAAATAATAGGGAAGCAAAAATTTTGATGTAGCCCAGCATTAACTACCTTCCCCTTTTTCCTTATTTTGATCAACCATTTCATGCACCTTCAAAAGTACTTTGTCAAGGTTGGTTGTGGGTGGAAAAGGAAAAACCTTAAGTCGGCTTTCAATTAATGTAATATTTTCCCTGGATTGCTCCACCGATTTATCCCATTCATCCTTATATGTTTGATATTTATCAATGACAACAATATAGGTGGCTGCATCATCTAATTGATGCTCAGTAACTACATCTTCACTGGCTAGGGAATATACATCTTGCCACCATTTCCTCAATTGTTCCAAGCTCAAATGCTTAGGTGAAATCCTCCTCCCTGTCATTATCTCAAAGAAAGAAATGCATCCATTATAAATATCAGTTAGAGTATCTTCAATTTTCCTCCTCATAGTACCTCTTAGCTGCTTCCATGTTGAATGCCACTACATGAGATCTATCTAGAATGTAAAAAATCTTGGCTATAGAGACAGGATTCAAATTTTCCACAATCCTCCCTTGGGGACCAATTATTCTTTGGGTATCCCTATCATAATGTCTGCCACACTCAAGGAATAACTCGACACATTGTACTATAGAGGGAAAACCAACTACATGTGCCAATCCTAACTCCATCATTCTCTTAGCCACCAAAGGAAGGTTTTGTGCTACCATCCTACTTTTGAGCTCTTCATAGTCCCACAGCCCAACATTCATGTTAGTTACTTTTGACCAGATAGAAGTGATTTTTCTTTATGGGATCTTACTCCATATTTCCATCTTGATTCTTTTTTCTTTAGACACAGAAGACCCCTCCATATCACTCTTAGCTCTTCCAGCTACTACCCTACTCGACTCAACCCATATTTGACAAAGAAATCATAATAAAACCACATGAAACCAAGTTTAATCAATCAACATCGTCATTAAAATGAATCCCAAATAAACGAGGTTCCATCAAATCTCATACAAAATGATCATATCAGAGTTCAAGTTTCAGGTCCACCCACAGAATCCAAGCCAAGGAGGAATTTTGGAAAATTCCTAGCTAGATGGATTCCAGTGGAATAAACATGAAAACACCTATTGGTAACTTAATCTAATCATTATCAATCAAGAAACAACATATGAGATCTTAAAATAGCTCAAATTAATCATAAAATGCATAGTCATTCATTAGCGAGTCATGCTATTTCATAATCCTTAGTTTTCCACCATATTCTAGGAAAATCTGGATGAGACGGATTTCTGCGAACGAAGCAACAGTCTGTAGATATCGGAAAAAGCAAGGAACAAAGGATTTTGGGAAAATCCAGGAGAGACATAAATCTATGGGCAAGATGAAACTTTGGAAAACTTGCGAATTTCGGGAAAATGAAGAGGACTAGGAAAATCGGGGAAATCCGCTAGCACAAGAAAATCTCAAGATGGACGAAAAACCCTAATAACGGCACTCCCTCATGATCTCACTCAAATTGATCGAATGATCACAAATTTGAGGGGGTTTGGATGCACAACAAGTTTGATTTGAACCTCCTATTGATTTTCACTAAACTCAAAACTCCTCCTAAAGGAAAATCTAAAAGAGATGGTGATTCCCTAGGCATAAAACCCTACAAACCCACCATTGACGCACATACAAGCTTAGGGTTAAACCATTTCAACTACTAAGTCCTCACTAGGGGTTATTTATGTCTCACAAGCAAGTTACTTCATAATGCAAGTGAATGAATGAGCCCAGAACTTACTTAGGAAATGATAAATCAAACAATATCACGCAACCCAGGCCATGAAATGCACAAACATTTAGGAATTTGAACTCCAAGCAAATCTATAACATCAAAGCACCACTTACATTCATCAATTGAAAGCAAGGAAAGATATACATACCATTTGATGAAGCGAAAATTGATCTTAGAAATAACAAATGTCAGCTTATTGGTGCTCAACAAAGAACATCAACTAAAATGCCAAGGAAATCACCACCAAATTGCAAAATTTGCAAACCCAGCACTCCAAATCAAGTCTAACACTCAAAGAATACACTCTTCAGCTCAATGGAACATAGATGATAAGAATAATGGCTCAAGAATCCCCAAAGATCGACTAAATGCATCCCTTACAAACAGTACAAATGACATTAAATGCAGTCAACAAGACAAGTAGGAAAATCCAGAAACTTGATGGTAGAACGAAATTTAGAAAATTCCGGTCTAAGCAGAATTCCGTGAAGATCAGAAATTCCTGAACCACAGTGTTCTGTCAGATTTTGAGGGAAATCCAGGAAAATCCGGATGGAGAGGAAAATCCCTAAGTGGAGTAAAAACCAGAATTTTGTCATCTTCTCTGACACACCCTTACATAGAAAAGCAACAACCACCTCATGACTACAAGTCACAGAGCCCTCATTGGCACATAGCTCCCCTTTTTTGGTCTTTCCTGCAATAGGGGATTGAGGACCCACATCCAAAGAGTTAGAAACAAATTCAAAATATTCCTCTTACTCCAACCCTTTTTCTATAATAAGTTTTTTTTTCTTCACTTTTTTGTTGGTCAATTCTTCATCAAAGGTAGTCTCATACTCCTCAGCAGGCTTAATCTATTTACCCTTGGGGGTCACAATTGGCCTAGAGACCTTAAATGATTTCAAATAATCAGAAATAAGAAGGATCAACCCCACATGTAAGACAAGATTTTTAGGGTTTTTCTTATGATCCTTAAGACTTGAGTCCAGAGAATCAGAAGATAATACATAAAATAAATCCTTTTCTTGTGGCAGAAAGGATTGAGCAAGATGAAGTGGTAAGTGTTTACCGCTAAGAATCAACCTTCCACGGTTATAAAGCGCATGAGCTCTTTTGCAACATCTCCCCACAACACCTTTAAGGAGCTTCTCTGATATCCTCCACTCCTTGCATTCCTCAAATCCTTAGCCTCATCTTGCTTGAAAAATATTTGCATAGCCATTTGCGACTCCTTATCTCTAAAAACTTCCATTCCATCCATGGCCAAACTAGTTATATTGGCTATATATTCTTCATTGACATCAAACTTCGTCCCCCCCAGCTTCAACACCATATCATTCCAACCTTTAGCAAACCACGTCATAACCTGAGGATTATTGCCATGTAATTTCTACAAGTAAGGAGTTAACCCTCCTTTCTCCAACACCTTCCAAACTTCCTTCTTCTTCTTGATCACTTCGCACAAAAAGGGCTCAACTCAATTTCTATCTCCACCCATAGTAACAAAGCTAATAGAAAAAAACAAGCTTAAAGACTCTAAACTCTATGAAAGGAAAACTCTAGAAAACTATACTGAGAGCACCCAGAATTCGTGTGGGAACTGAATTGATGGAAAGGAGATTTAATTACTTTGCATTTTGTTCCCTATGACAGCCATCTCCCATTCCATTTGCTTAATTCAAATCAGGCTCACCATCCTTTCTAATAATGATCAGCCACGTGAAGAAATACATGCACGTCACCAACCATAATGAAAATTTAAGCAACTTAAAATCTGCCATCATAGTTCATAGTTTCTATCACTTTATAGGGAGGGGGTCATTCATCCCCCATTCCCTACTCTCTTTAACACCAATATTAGCAAAAATGTCTGCTAACCCATTACCCTCTCTCAATATATGAGAAATGTAAAATTCATCAAAAGAATTCAAAATCTCAAAGGAGTCCCTTAACAAAGACTCAATAGTCCAAGAGGGGGGAGTACATTTTTTCAAATTCTGAATGATATTCAAAGAATCACCCTCCAAGAAAACTTTCCTATAGCCTTTGATATGTGCCAACTTAATACCATGATAGGCTGCAAAGGGAAGCTTTGTTATCCTTTGGTTTTTCATTATTCTAGGCAGATTGGATTGTGAATCTAGTGAGTAATGTTTTAGTTTTTATATTGATCAAGGGAATCCTATATGGCTTCTTCAAAATCTAGAAAGGGATTTTAGATAAGGAGATGGTATTTTTTCATATCTATTAATAATTATGATTGATTTGATTTTTGTTTCATTATGAAATGAGAGGAAGTATTATGGCGTTGAAGGCATCACTAGGTTCATAAACAAGTTTTTTATGATATTGTTTTATTTATAAAATTATAAGAGAGAGATGGATGCTTCAAGGGAAATTTAGGGAGTTATGAAAGAGATTCTAGGAAATCCATAATCGATAATAAATCTTAATCCATTTTCAAATATCTCCCTCTAATTTAGTAAAAAATTGTGAAAGTTAAGGGATTTTAGATAAGAATTCTACCCAAAAAAAATCATAACCCCACTTTTCACTCATGAATATTAAGGAGATATAGACATTTTATCCAAGTCATGGAAATTATTTTTGCATGTTATTTTTTTCTAAATAGGAGGAGGAATTGCCAACATTGTTGGAGGAGCAACGATGTCTAGTCAACAGATAGACTAGGATTGAGTGAGGACAAATATAGGAAGCATAAGGTCAATACAAGTTACATTGTGTCAATGAAATGGAACCTACCACCTTAGGATTTTCATACAAATATAATATTTTACAACCACTACCCACCAAAACTACTTCCTTTGCATAGTTTACTTTCAAAACCAAATTTTCATTCAATATAGAATAATGATATTTAGAGTATCCATTTATGTATTGTATGTGCGCACAAGAGGAGGAAACCAAATACCACTTATTACATCATCCCTAAGCTAACAAGGAATGGGGAAGCCTTCTCTAAAAACTAGCAATGAAATAATTTTTGCCAAAAACTATCAAACTCACTAAAGAGAACCAAAAAAAAATACTCCTTCTGTGGAAAGTAGCAACTAGTAGTATCCTTTGGTTTAATTGATTAGAAAGAAATAAGTAAATATTTTCAAAACAAAAAAAATTGAGAGAAGTGCTCGAAAAAAGGAGATACCTATTTAAATTCATGTATATTAATTAATATTGAAATATTCCAATGATCACTAATGGGTTGTTAGAAGAATATTTTGGTAGTTGAAATATAACTAAGAGTTCCCCGTTAAAGTAGTAATTGATAAAAATGAGAAATTGTTTAGAAACTATCACCCTAAAAAAATTAAATTAAATTTTAAAACCACAACTAAGGAAAATCCTAAAAAGATGGGGATGGGTTGAATACTAAGAAAATGTGAAAAGAAAATATAAAGATGTTTTTAACTTTTCAAAATATCAAATAATAAAGTGAGGGAAATTACCTTTATTTCAGTATTTGTAAAGATTCATACAAAAATAATTTAGCTTAATTAATGGGGATGATGGTATGTTCCTTGATTATGCCACCCACCAATATTCAAATTTCAGAAAATATAATTAAACCAAATTTGACATCTAGATTGACTTCCCTACTTATAACAGCTTAATCAAATGACAACTTCAAAATTAAATATATACTCTCTCATAATATTATAATCTATCATATAAAAATAAAAATATTTATATTTATATAATTCAATTATTTTTATAAAAAGATGAGTTGCATCTCAACTAAATCTTAAAAAATTCTTATCTTCAAACTTCCATAATTCCCACAAAACACTCAATCATAGTTATATGGCGAGGAGAATTACATTGACCACTAAGCATTTTCCTCTTGAGTGAGTATAAAAGAAAACCATTCCTCTAATGGTGCAAACAAAATTTTAAAACAATGAATAGAAGTTACTTCTAAATGTAAAATTGTACATACATAAGCCAAACTTGCATGGCATTGGGAAAACCTCTTACATGGTAGACAAATCTCCATTATGTATGTGGCCACTTACATCACAAAAGTTAATTGCCCTAACTTCTTGTCAAGATGGGTGCATGGCACCTTAAAAAAGCTTCTAGAGAATTTTTTAATTAAAGCACAAATGAGTGGTCAAAGTTGATATGGAGAAGCACACTCAAAAGGAGGAGGTCAACTTCAACTTGCCTCACCATAAAGAGCAAGAAGCAACATTAAATGGATGGCATTTGCTTCTAAAAGAGGGTGGTACGTTATAAATTAAACACTTATTTTTGTTCCTCCTTAGCTCTTAAGGAATTAAAGTGGTCATGACATTACTTTTTCCTTTCCCAAAGTATCGAAAGGTTTGAAAATGATTTTTCAACTAAATGCCCTTTAATAAAAAATATACATATTAAAATTAAAAGTTAAAAATACATTTAGATTTTTAAAGAATATATGTGATATGAGATTTTCAAAAATATTTTTTTAATCAAATGGAATTAGTTAATTTCATTATTAGATATAGTTTGAGCATGATCTAATTGGATTTTTTTTTTGTCAAAGTTATTCTCGCAACCCAGTCCAGTGGTCCAACTAGCCTTGACTTGGTCTTACTTTTTGTCAAGTTGGGGTCGAGGAGGAGCGAAGGCAAGACTAATCCTCTGGGGATGCACGCAATCACCCACAAACCACATGTATCGAGTAAGCCCGGGCTTCAAAGTCAAACTCAAAACCTACGAGGAGCAAACCCACGGCCCAAGCCAACTCCACTACCCATGCAGGTTGATCTAATTAGACTTATTAAATGTATAAGAAAACTAAATAATTTCAATAGTTATTTAAAAATCAACTTAAAAATAAAAATTAAGATTGATAAAATATAAAGAAAAATAATGTTTCTTTAACTTTTAATCAAAAATAATTAAATATATAATAATCATATAAATCAACCTAAATTAATTAATGATTAGTTGTAGGGATCATAAATATATAATTGTGTACACACAATTTGGAGCATATAATAATAAGCTAAAATAATATTAACCTATTCTACAGACAATCAATACAACATTTAGATTAAGCATAATGATTAGCAAACATGATGAAAACATAAAAAGAACTCATCAATATTGTAAGATGGGGGAAAACACTCTAGCCTAGATAAAGTGAATGCCACAACACTTCTAAGATAAAAACCTCATTTAAAACAAGAGAATACAAACAAGTGAGGAATAAATTAAAAGCATTCAAATAAAACACTCCCCATTGAAGTTGCTTCACTTCTCTTGTCTCTCCTATTTCTCTTTTTGTAAACTTTTTCCCTCAAATTTGAAGTAGACCTTGTGCAATAACTTGCAAATAGTAAGTAGAAAGTTGGAGATAATATGGCTATTAAGGAAAAAATGGAGGAGGAAGGCTGCTTTTATAGAAATTCGTTTGAATGGACGGTCGAGATTAATCTTCTAGAAGGATGTCAGGATCGACGATGGAGAATTGATGCACCAAAAAGAGGTGGGCAATTGATGGTTATGAAGTTGACGGCTATGACATAGACAACTATGAAAGAGATTAATGAGAAAGTGGAGGAAATGGATGAATTAAATATTGAAGGAGAATTAATTCATGAGACAGGAATTTTGACCGAGTGGAAAATAAATAATTCATTGAAATTATTTATTTGAGAAAAAGAGGAAATGGACAAGTGGAGATTCAATTAAAATAATTTGCATTATTATTTTAATTAAATGAGAGAAAATGTGAAAAGAGGCATTAATAATTAAATTGATTTAATTATTTAATACAAGAGACACATGGGCAATTAAATAATTTTGACAACTATTTAACAATAGAAGAATCAAAAGAGGGAGTGACTAGTTAAATAATTAATAATTATTATTTAAGCATAGACAAAATATGACAAGCAAATAATTAAATAAATATTAATCTATTTAATTATTGAATAAAGGGAGATATTAGCAACACAATTAATTTATTTAATTGATCAAGACAGAATAAAGATTAGAAAGTGAATTAATTAAATAAAGAGGAATGTGATCAAGAATAATCAAATAATTAAAGTTATTTAATTATTGAAGGACGATGACCAAAAAAAATGATGCTCGTAGACTTAGGACATTTTTCAATGTCTACAAATACCAACCCTTGTTGCATCAAGATATGGTGGTTGTGCTTGAGGATAATAGATTTGATAGTATGTAAGTGCTTTCACCAATAGAATAATAATGCATATGAAAATGAGATTATTAAATTAATTAAGATACTATCTAATTTATAGATTTTTAGATATAATATTGGATGGATATGATTAAAGAAAAGATCAATGGCTCAAATTGGTTGAGACTTTTGGGAGGATGAGAGAAGGGCAAGACTCCTCGTACAATTGGTTGAGATGGGGTGTAGATGGATTAATGAAAAATAAATGATGGAGATTTCCCTTGGAAGTAGAAGGATAAGATGGAAAAAGAATACTTGGGAGTACCCTAGGGGTTTGACCCATGTTACATGGTACAAAGGCCATATCAAATGTACAAAGGGACCATGTTGTTGTATAAAAGATCATACATTTCTACAAAAGTAGATATATGTAACATTTAAGAGGTTTTATTAAGATTGGGAATGCACAAGTGATGGGTTAGTGAGTTAATTAATTTTAACTCATTGACAGAAAGTGGGTGGGAAGGGAGAATTAAAAGGATAGATATATTTATTTAATATTTTTGTTTAAATAGAAAACTTAGGTAAATAAAAATTTAAATGTATTTATCTAAGGTGGACTATAGAAGAAGGATGATTAGGTGATTTAATGCTAGAAATGGGATTAGGTGAATAATGAAATGAGTAATAACTATATTAATTCTACTATTTAATTAAATATTAAGGGGATGAAAATTGGATAAATAGGGATTCATTCAAACAATTATAGAGGAAATGGTCAAGTTATCAAATAATTGACAATGTGATATTTTAGGTGTCTAAAATAGTGGGTGATAGGGTGGGCGACTCTCCATAACAAGTACTATGGAGAGTCTGCAACTATCAGGAAGGCGTGTGTTGTATGGTGATTAGGTTGTCCTAGGTGGCAAGGATGTTTCAACAATAATGCAGGACCCCATGATAGGTTTTGATGGCATGATGGATACCACTTCAAAAGGTGGAAAGGAAAGCTAGTTTGATTAGTCTGAGCTGGGTGACAACGTAGAAATAAAGCTCAGTTTTGTCATAATAATGGCAAGATGTTAGGCATGCTACAAAGCTCATAATTTAGAAGTGTGACATGTCCTTCTAAGATTATAAGAACATATTACAATAAGCAAGTTGGATGGTTTACATCATCCTTCAGTTGCTCTCATGCATGGTAATCATACGAGGTAATCATGGCATGAATAGCAGCGAACTTGGTGTGATAATCTTCAATATAACAATGGATGGGTTTAAGTTGTTCCATTTCTTCCATTTATTTTCTCATTTTACCACCTTCTCTAGTTTTCTCTATGCCATGGGAGAATGCTCATAGTTTGTAGTGAAAATGTCCTCCAAGTCCTTGACCACGATTGGGGTCGATACTCCCATAATGTTGGATTCTAATGTGAGGCAAATGGTCTTCAATGGGATTATTGTTGATCATAAGCTCAAATGTTTATTGAAGAAGAAATATGATCCCCTCATTTTGGTCATGGTCAAAATGATTATGGGGAAAGGTTTCCTGAAAAACAAGGACCATTTAGGGTGGACATGACAATTAGTTCACTTTTTTGGTGGTGTTGCTCGACATTCGAATGGAAAAAAAGGATGCAGAGGCATTGATTAAAATTATTTTTTTGATGGATTACTTGGTCGAGTTGGTAGAGATTCTTTGTCACCTCTACAAATATGGGGGTCCCACTTCCAAAGGATATACCATAGTTTTATGTTTTTGGGGAGGTAGTGAAATACTACCCATTCTTATTGGACTTGAAGGGCGTGGCATTGGTTGAACACAAGCAGATTGTGGCAGTGGGTGCAAATTTTCTCCAATGGAAGTTCAATCTAATCCTTTCATTTGGGTAGTAATAGGTTCCAAATTTCAAGGCTTTTGCATTGTCCAATGGCTTTCTAGGTGAGGTCAGAATTTCTTAACTATCTGGATATGGTGCTAGATAAAATTTCCTTTTTTAGGTGGTGTCAGTTTTTGTAAGCATTGGGTGGTGTAGGTAGTTGTTGTTATTGATGCAGGAGCATCCAGTGGTGTAAGGGCAATCTTGCATCACCCAAAAATAGTTAAATTTCAAGTTTCTCAGTTTCTAGATGTTTTTACATTTTTGGATACCCTTTTCGTCATAATGAAATTCCCAATTTATGGTTTTTTTTTTCTATTCCTGGGTGGAAAGATATTGCAGTTTTAGTTTCCCATATTTGCACCTAAAAATCTTCTGAGTTAGATTTGAGGCACTTAGAGTTCCCAGATCGGCCCCTAAACTTTCCAAAATTGGTGTAGAAAATTTTGAGCATGTTATTGACTTCGTGACCTTTCCAACAGTTCAAACGATTCGCAAATCGGAGTCCCAGATCAAAAGTTATGGCCCCGGGAAGTTGGCGCACTTTCTAGAAGATACAATTGCAAATGCTCTTTTGAAATTTGAACTTCATGTTGTAAATTTTCAATGCCAAACCACCTAAACTTGAATTTGAATGTTGTTTTTGCTCCAAACTAAAGAGGAGCTCTATTTATGGGCGGGTTTCTAATTTTTGGGTAACTTTTTGGGGGACAAGCTCGCATATTGCGAAAGGGTTATTCTGTAGCTTTCTATAACTTGCATGTGTTGTAGAACTTGGGGATTTGAGATCCTCTGCATGTAAGAAGCTTCATTTTCTGAATAATAAAATTATTCTCTTGTTTGTGGGTTATTTTCTAAGTCTCAGGCTACAACCTCATCAGTTATCAAGTTATGGGGTCAATTTTTGTATGGCTATGGTCACCTCATGTAGGGACTGGTAGTTGTTTTGGCAGTAAATGGGTATATTGTAGTGTCATTAGGGTTTGTTAATGGTAGCTATAGGTTGCATTTTGATACCTACCTAGAGCAAACATGATATAAAATTTTAGAAAATCAATATAACTAAATCCTCTTACATATCAAAAAAATTAGGTGTCTAAAATAATTAATTTGTAGGGTTTGATCATTTTATAATTATAATTGTACTTCTTATATTTAATGATTTTATTAATTCTAGTTAATTGTGAAACTTGTGTGTGATCTTGTAAATTTAAATTCATATATTTCACATTAGTCATCTTGTAGTGCTAAATCTATAAGCAGATAATATTAGTTAGTTTTCTCTATGTTGGATAAATTAAATATGGATAAAGAGATATAATATTTTTAAATAGAAGTTAATTTGGATATAATACATAAGATAGAGTTATATGCTAATATTACTACCATATATTCAATGAGAATTATAAGTGTGATTTTCTCTCTTATAAAGGGACTTTGTCTACAATTATGCTCACAACTTAATGGATATTTGAGATTACTTCTATTGGTGAAGTTAGTGATGTTCTAGTTTTCCTTGTAATGTTTTAGAATATTCTATTGTATTTTATGATCTTCTTGACTTAGTTTTTGTAAATGGTTATGCAATGATGCAACAAACTCAAATGGTCCTAAGTAATCAAAATCTTAAACTTGGTGAATGAAGGAACCCTAGTAAGTGATCATTATTTTGTAGATGTGTAACTTCTCGAGGGATGTAATTTACTTGCATACAATTGCATTAGTTAAATTTACATGTATGATATATTTTTTCAATCCTAATCTCTATTTATTGCTTATATGAGAATCTAAATATTATAGCTAAATGTAATTTAAATAGAATGACAAAGCTATAGGAAATGATGACTTAAATTTTTAATTCTAATTGAATATTAATTTGTTTAATTATAAAAATTGTGTTTCACTATGAATAGTATATTTTACATAAATATAAATATTTATGGAATCATAAGAATGCTCATTACCACTCATGTCAATATGCATTTTGAAAGTGAATTTTTGATATATTGATCTCTTATTGTAATATTCAATCACCTTCTGATGGCTCTAATTTCATCTCTAGAAGGGTCTCTTCTTCCACCACCTCTTCCTTTACCTCTACCGCCCTGGGCAAGTCTAAGAGGCATTTTGATCTCAACCCACACTCATAGGTCCTGCTAAAAACTTCTTCATGTTTGATGTTTTGTTTACAAACTCAAGACAACTTGCTCTGATACCACTTGATGAAGGGTACTTCCCTTACAAGCTCAAACTCATAGAAATAACACATATAGAATATCTAATATGCTAGAAGAAAATAAGAGATTTAATTATTCTGAAATGGAGAGAAAATTGTAGAATTACATGGGTTGTTTGATTACAATAGCATTAGTCAAACATGTAGATCAAAGCCTTCAATTTCTACTGTATGTTCTCAGAATACACCCTATTCCACCACCTCCTCTCTATCTTCTCTCTATCTCTCCATTTATCTCTCTATCTGACCCCTATCTTACTATAGCTCTGTTGTTTTATTTATACTCCTCCTTTAGGTCAGCTTGTCTTAGTATTGTCATGGTTGTCTAATGACATCATGTGTTCATGCCACTAAAACTACCTTCAAATTTATGCCTTATCATCGCTAGGTCGATGCCAATCATTGATTGTTGTTATTCATAACGGAGATGTCAAATCAATGGATTGGAACACATGTCACCACCCTATTTGTCATTGTTTTCCTATTTCCTATCAGGTCCCACAAAATTCATTGCCAATAGCCATGTTTCAACCTTAATACACTTATCATTACATTGGAGGGACTCCCAAATGACTCTCTAATATGGAAAATTCTTACCGATGAAGACCCATCAAAATGTTGAAGGGACATTGTAACAACTCCCACCAAAACAAGAATGTCACATTAATAATGCTTACAACCTTGACCGCATGGTCCATACTTCCTACGTGTCATCCCTGTCATCATCGTACAACTATCATCACTAGCACATATTGGTATATCAACCAGTCATTCACCACCACATGTCCCACTGATGTCATTATTCTCCTCTATCACAGTCCGTCGGGTCCCATCTTATTGGCATGTCAAAGGGACTCACTTTGATATTCTGTCGAAATGTGTTTGTCTCTCCAATGAAAGGCTTATCAAAATGTCAAAGAGACTTGCTTTGTTTTCCCACCGAAAATAGTATGTCTCTTCGATATGACACACCAACAACACCTTGTCGGAGTTTCAAAGGGACTCAATACTTTTTCCTGTAAGGATGCTAAGGTAGTAGAACAACTTCCTACACCAATCTTGAGAGGAGAAAAATGCAAAAAATTACAAATCTTTAACAGTTATAAAACTTAAACACAAATATTATGCATACCACAACACAATGATTTACAAGGGGAAAACCCTTTCGGGAGAAAAACCCCACTCCAAAAGTGACCCAATATATTATTCAAAAATCAAAAGATTATAATATACTTGCAAAGCCAACCTCTCATAGGAGTATCACCACCAAAGATCAAGAGACAACACGACACTATCAGACTCTTAGAATACACATCCATCTACATACATCCCAACCGCCTATAACAAGATTTTTGGAACCTTCTAGAATTAGGATTTTACAAGGTCATTTTTCATTTGACATGTTGATGAAAAAAATTGGTGTTAGCAGGAAAAAACCTTGATGTGTTAATGGGAAAACCCTGATGTGTCAGCAAAAAAAAAAATATTTTGGGGTGATGCACCAAAGCCCATATCTTGTTATGAGTGTACAATATTTTCATGATCAGTCACCACATACCAGCATACAACCTATCAACAATAAGTTGTATATAATTACAAGGTTGAGACACATTTTCCCAACACATCCTACCGAAATCAACCTATCAGTCCAATGACGAACCTTTCACCAATGCTAACTCTTGTTACCTCCTATCGTCTATTGACATTGCTATGTCGAAGGGATGATGCAAGAGCATCTAGTGGTGTGAGGGAAATCTTGCATCACCCAAAAATATGTTTTCCATTTATGTTCTCATTGTCTTTTTTTTGTAGATGTTTTTGCATTTCAAGATACCCTTTTTGTCGAATAAGAGTTTCCAACTTTAAGAACTGCTTTTCTACTTTTTCTGCTCAACTACTATTTTTAGTAGGTGTGAATTTGAAGGCATGGGAAGGAAAAAATTTATAAGAAGGTTCAGGATGGAAAAATAAACACTTTGGCGAAAGAATCAGGTCAAGATCATTCATGGTTTGAAAGTTATTCAAGTTCCAGTTTTTCCTTTTTGCCTTGAAAAACTGATGCAGGAGCATCCAGTGGTGTGAGGGCAATCTTGCATCACCCAAAAAGATGCTTTCCATTTTTGTTGTTGTTGTTTTCTTTTTGTAGATGTTTTTACATTTTTGGATACCCTTTTCGTCGAATAAGAGTTTCCAACTTTTAGAATAGTTTTTCTGCTCAACTGCTATTTTTAGCAGGTGGGAATTTTAAGGTGTGGGAAGATAAAAATTTATGGGAAGGTTCTTGAGGGAAAAATAAGCACTTTGGCCAAAGAATAAGGTCAAGATCATTCACGATTTGAAAGTTATTAAAGTTCGAGTTTCTGCTTTTTGCCCTGAAAAACCTTCTGAGTCCAGTTTGAGGCACTAAACTGTCACATACGAGCCCAAAAATTGTCAAAACTAGTGAAGTAGGTTCTTAGCACGTTCTTCACTTTGAGACCTTTCTGACGGTGCAAACGGTTCAAAAAATGGAGTCCCAGATCAAAAGTTATGGCTTCCAGAAGTTGGTCGATTTTTGGAAAATTGCCAATTTTTGAGTTAGGACTTAGTTTTAAATTTCAAATTGTGCTTTTGGCATCAAACCACCAAAATCTTATCTTGAATGTTATTTTTGGCTCCAAACTAGAAAGAGGCTATTTATGGGCTGATTTTTTATTTTTGGGTAACTTTTTGGGGAAAAAGAATTGGCATGCTATGAAAGGGGATCTGGGTAATTTTCTGTAATTCTGTAATTTTCTAAGCTTCTGTAATTTGCATGTATCATAGAGCTTGCGGATTTGGAATTATCTGCATGTAAGAGTTCCATATTTTAATAGAAAATATTATTCTCTATTGTATTTATGTGTCTCAGGTTTGCTCCCTCGTCAGGTGGTATCATAGTGGGTTTTCTTGAGCGTGTGGATAGATCGTCGATCGTGAGGCAGTTCGCACCAGGACCGTGGTTGTGGGTTCGAGGCATTCAATATGCCTCCAAGAGTGATGCCTGGTAGGCATGGTGGTTCCAAAGGTGGCCGAGGTGGTAGAAACGCTGGTGGAAGAGATCCATTGGCGGCTGAGGGTTTCAGAGCCCTTCAGAGACAAATCAATGCATTGCAAGAACAAATGAGAAGAGGGTTAGACCTGAGAAGGAGAGGAGAAAGCGAGGATGAAGAAGAGGTGGAATATTCATATGTAGAAGAGGAAGAAGAAGTGATTGATCGAGATAAGATGCGGCTGATAAGGGCCATTTCGAAGATCAGAAAAAGACCCAGAATAGAAGTCCCCAGTTATTCTAGAAGTTTGAACCCAGAAGAGTTGATCGACTAGATCAATGAGCTTGAAGAATATTTTGAGTATGAAGAAGTAGAGGACCCAGATCGGGTTAAGTTTGCAAAAATGAAGTTGAAGGGCCTTGCCAATATTTGGTGGAAAGAGGTCCAGTTGGAAAGGAATCGAAGAGGAAAAGGAAAGATCAGCAATTGGGATCGCATGGTGGAGAAACTGAAGAAGCAGTTCATACCAGTGCACTACGAGTTAGATCTGCTGAAGAAATTGCAAGGGTTGAAGCAAGGAAGTAGATATGTGAAAGAATACATAGAAGATTTTCATAAAATGATCATCAGAACGGGCCATGCAAAGGCCAACAAGGAGAAGGTAGCTCGTTATCTCAATGGGTTACAATCGAGCATTCAAGAGGAGCTAAGCTTGGTCAGAATGACCACCATTGAGGATGCGTACCAATTTTCTCTAAAAGTTGAGGAGAAGCTGAACAAAAGATTTGACAAGCAAAAAGGACGAGGAGGACAAAGCGGAAGGGGTAGTGGAAGATCTTTTGGAAGCCGAAATGAGGATGAAAGGAAAAATGAAGATGTGGGTACCAGTCGAAGCCAGAGGAATGATAACTTCTACCACCCTTGTGATCAAAATAGTGGTGATCAAAGAGGTAGAGGACGAGGAAGATCTGGGCTAGGACCCAGAAGAGGTGGTTTCAAAGGAACTTGTTTCCATTGTGGTGAAGAAGGACATCGAGCCTATGAATGTCTGCAACACCAAGGAAGGATAGAAAAAAGGCCAGAAGGTCGTGGAAGGGTTACAAATGTAGATGAGGAAGTGTAATCCGAGCATTCAAATGATGCTGAAAGGGGAGAAGCCCTAGTGGTTAGAAGAGCCCTAGTGACTGAAGAGAAGGAACCAGAACAAAGGAAGAATCTATTCTGCACAAGGTGCAAGTGTGAAGACAAATGCTGTGATGTCATTATTGACAGTGGGAGCACCGATAATCTGGTGTCAAAAGAGATGGTTACAAAGTTAAAGTTGAAAAAGGAAAGGCATCCACATCCATATCGAATTGCCTAGTTGCAGAAAGACCACAAAGTTTTGGTCAACAAGCAGTGCCTAGTGAAGTTCAAGATCGGAAGCTATCGTGATGAGGTATTCTGTGATATCATCCCCATGGATGCATGTCACATGTTGTTGGGGAGGCCATGGCAGTTTGATAGGCAAGCTGTACATGATGGCCATGCAAACACTTATTCCCTGATAAAGGATGGAATCCGTCATAAGTTGAAACCCCTAAAGAAGGACGAAGAAATGGTATGCAGTAGTGCTATAATTTGTTTTGTTGATGGAAGGAAATTTTTAGAAGGCATGAAGCATGAGCAAATGTGTTATGCATTGATTCCTAGAATGGATAAGGAAGATAGTGAGAAGGTGCCAGTAGAAGTTTCTAGACTATTAGATGAGTTTCAAGAGATTATTTCTAATAATGTACCTGAGGGTTTACCACCAATGAGGAAGATCAGTCATTAGATTGACTTGATCCCTGGAGCCAATTTTTCAAATAAGGTAGCTCACAAAATGACTCCTGCAGAAAATGAGGAGTTGAATAGACAAGTTCAGGAGTTGTTGAGAAAGGGTTTGATTTGATAGAGTCTGAGCCCATGTGGAGTACCTGCAGTACTAGCACCGAAGAAGGATGGGGAGTGGAGGATGTGTACAGACTCCTGAGCCATAAACAAGATAACAATCAAGTACAGATTTCCCTTGCTAAGGATGGATGACCTGATGAACTATTTGAGTGGAGCACAGTACTTCACAAAGATTGATCTGAGGAGCGAATATCACTAGAACCGGATTTGTGAGGGAGATGAATGGAAGACTGCCTTCAAGACCAAAGAGGGCCTATACGAGTGGTTAGTCATGCCTTTTGGGCTAACCAATGCACTGAACACATTCATGTGGCTCATGAATGAGGTACTGAAAGAGTTTCTAGGAAGTTTTGTCATTGTGTATTTAGATGATATTTTGATTTTTAGTAAGACTTTGGATGAGCATTTAATGCATATTCATAGAGTTTTTGAGAAGTTGAGAGGAGAGAAATTATTGATTAATCTGAAGAAGTGTAGTTTTGTGAAGGAGTTAGTGTACTTGGGGTTTGTTGTCTCAGCAGAGGGTTTGAAGATGGACCCAGAGAAGGTGAAGGCTATTTTGGAATGGCCTACCCCAAGAACTGCTACTGAGGTGAGATCTTTCCATGGTTTGGCCAATTTTTACAAAAAGTTCATTAGAAACTTCAGTAGTATTTGTGCACCCCTAACAAAAACAATGAGAGGAGACAGAAAAGAGTTCAAGTGGAGCACTGGAGCAACGATGAGTTTTGATCTATTGAAGAAGAAGGTGACAGAGCAACCGATTTTGGCCTTGCCAAATTTCAATAAGGTGTTTCAGGTGGATTGTGATGCTAGTGGCTGCGCCATTGGAGCAGTGTTGAGCCAAGAAGGTAAGCCCATTGCCTATTTTAGTGAAAAGTTAAATGATGCAAAGAGAAAGTATTTTATATATGATCAGGAATTTTATGCAATAGTTCAAGCATTAAAGAAATGGAGACATTATCTATTTCCCAAGGAGTTTGTTTTGTTTACTGATCATCAAGCATTACAGTACCTAAGTAGTCAGGGAAAGCTAAACCAGAGGCATATAAAATGGGTAGAATTTTTGCAGAGTTATACCTTTGTTTTAAAGCATAGGAGTGGCAAGTCGAATAAGGTTGCAGATGCCTTAAGTAGGAGGCAGACATTATTGACAAAGATGTAGATTGAAGTGGTTGGGTTTAATGAACTCAATATGTTGTATCCTGAAGATCTTGATTTTGTAGAAGCTTGGAAAGCTTGCAAGGAGCCTGTTACAGTTGACAGGATGAAGTGGCTAGATTTCATAATCCAGGATGGCATGTTGTTTAAGGTAAGCCAATTGTGTATTCCAAGGAGTTCTATGAGGGAGAACCTGATAAAGGAGAAGCACAGTGAAGGAATGGCTAGACATTTTGGTCGGGATAAGACCATTTCCATTGTCAGTGAGCATTATTATTGGCCTCAATTATCATAAGATGTGAGGAAGTTTGTGCAGAGTTGCAGGGTATGTCAGATGGCTAAAGGAGTGAGCCAGAATACTGGTTTGTATCAGCCCTTACCTGTACCAGAGAGGCCTTGGGAATATATAAGCATGGATTTTGTTCTTGGTTTGCCAAGGACATAGAGAGGAAATGATTCAGTATTTGTGGTAGTTGATAGGTTTTCAAAGATGGCACATTTCATCCTATGCTAGAAGACCCATGATGCAGTCCACATTGTTGACTTGTTCTTCAGAGAAGTGGTGAGACTACATGGTTTGCCAAAGAGTATAGTCTCAGATCGTGATACCAAGTTTGTGGGATACTTTTGGAGGACCTTGTGGAAAAAGTTGCAGATAGAGTTGAAGTTTAGTTCTGCACACCATCCACAAACTGATGGGTAGACTGAGGTTGTGAACAGGAGTCTGGGCAACCTACTAAGATGCTTGGTAGGAGATAAACCCAAGGGATGGGACTTGATCTTACCCCAGGCAGAATTTGCTTACAACGATTCTGTCAATAGAAGCACTGGTAGATCACCATTCCAGATTGTGTATGGAGGTAGTCCCAAAACCGCTCTAGAACTAAGAAAGATGGGCCAAGAGAAGAAGACAAGTGCCGAAGCTGAAGACTTTGTAGAGCACATCAAGAATATGCATGAGAAGGTAAGAGAACATATTAACAAGATGACTATGTAGTATAAGGCTAAGGCAGATCAAAAGAGGAGGTATAAGGAGTTTCAAATTGGTGATGAAGTGATGGGCCACTTGAGGAAAGAAAGGTTTCCAGTGGGAACATATAACAAATTGAAGATGAAGAAGTTTGGTCCCTGTAAAATTATGAAGAGGCATGAATCAGGGAATGCGTATGAGGTAGAGTTTCCAGATGGATTCAACATTTCCCCTGTGTTCAATATTTTCGATTTGACAGAGTATCATGAAGGTGGCACAGAGGAAGTACCGACAATGGAACAGTGTTGTATTCCAGCACCTATTTCAGAGAAGGAGGAGATTGAAGAAATCCTGGATAGCTGTGTGGGAAGGAGTACTAGAAACAGACAATACGAAGAATATCTGGTGAAATGGAAAGGAAGGCTTGTGGAAGATTCTTCTTGGTTGTCTAAGGCAGAGGTTGATTGTTTGGGTTTTCCTCAACTATCTGAGTGTAATGCCCCGCCACGCAACCCTAGGGGAAGTTACAAACTACTAAACAAATGCACAATTTTATTTTTTTTGTTTAATTACAAATACATGTAAGATTACAACACAAAGCCAACAATCCCCTAAGGTTATGAGACAAAGATTAATTAAATCACAAATTAAAACAACATGCATGAAATGAAACATAACAACATTCACTTAAATAATTAAAGCACATACATTCCATACATGAGATTTTCATTTAAGACCATGAGATCCTTCATGGTTACCAATAACAGAATTTTTACAATTACAATTACATCACTCATTCCCAGAATGAGGTAAATCAATAACATGATAGCTTAATTACAATTTCCACCTCGATAACAATGAGGGGTAAAAATAATACAAGAATGACTAACATAAAAGAACCAAGGTAGCAACTGGATTCCATGAGCTCTCCAATATGAAAGCCTTGTCCACTCGAGCAAGAGCCAAGAAAAACAACAGAGTAAGGTGCACATTCCACCCAACCAAGTGATACCTGAAGGCTCACCCCCCGTGCTAGGAGATAGTAACAAGGATTTCAGGTCAAGACCAACAACCTCTAAACATAGGCAACATGACTCAACTGAGAAAGATACGAACATGACATCACATGACTCAAAGGTTACACTGCTTCCAAATTTTAAGTAAATGATCACATCACGAATACAAACATATTGTTGACTTAGGAGAAGTGTCATCACAATGTCACATGGGATATCCTGGCAAGTCTTCCTAGGTCCCGACCCCCATCTCAGGATATCCTGGTAACCTCTAACGACTCTCGGCCCCACATGCAAACCAATGCGGAATCAGTTATCTTTCGAAGGGACAAGATAACGATCTTGCCATTCCAGGCCTTCTTGTCTCATCCCAAGTCTATACAAGCACTTGCGTCCATGAGCGAGGCACAATTAATCTTTTTAAATGTTGGTACCACCTACACTAATCAATTGGTTTAAGTTTTCACTGAATTAACCAACTTACATTGAGATCTCTTAGCACCACTTTGTGTGTCGGCCCTTAATGTAAGCCACTTCTCTAAGACAACACATGGAACTATACCACAACTAAAGGGTACTCAAGTGCAACCTAGGGATAATAAATCCCTAAACATGACATGAAGTCAACATAGCCCGTCCAAGATAAACAGTTAGATCTGGACACAATTACGCACTACCCAAGGCAAACAAGGTTGGTCGACATAACAGCAACCCCAACTCATAATAGACAATCCTATCTGGAAGGCTTACCTAGTACTAACTCAATCCCCAACAAGAATAGACTCCCCACGACGAAAGGAAGCTTGCAAACAATATAAGTAATCTACATTAGGATTTCATAAATCCAATCACTCAACGCATTAGTGCACTTAATCAAATCAAATAAAATATATTCTTGCACAATCACATGAGAGTGGTCCAACATGTTGGGAATCTTTCCGTAATCTCTACTTAATCATTTAATCATAATGCACAATGTTCCATAATGATAATAAAAATAACAGTCCTTTCACAATTAACTTGCTTACTTGCAACCCAAATTCTCATATATACATTGCAAAAATAACTTAAAATAATGTTTTTTTTTTAAATATCATTATATTTATATAAAATATCTATGTAATTACACATGTACTCGATGTATATGTTATTACATGTATTATATATATATATATAATATTAAACATTAACTTCAATAATTGGATTTAAAAATCAAACCATAGTACTTTACTACAATTATTTAAAATATAAAATAAATATATATTATAATATATATATATATTAATAATATATTTTAATTCTTAATAATTAAAAAAATATCAACAAGTAATAAATCTTTTTTTTTTTTGAAATACAGAAATAAACATATATATATTAAATGTAATATATATAATATAGAATATAATATATAATATAAAATATATTATATAATATAAAATATATTAAATATATTACATTTTATATATAAAAGAACAAGGTACGAACCCTAATAAGGGTCAACGCAGCACATTAGGGCCGCGCCCTGCACCAACAGAGGACGCAACCCCCATGGATGGGGGCGACGACCTGTGTGGGCAGCGTCGGCGCTGCCTTCACAAGCTGCCAATGCCATCGATGGGGTTGCGAAGGGGTTGAAACCCCCGCCCCTCCTCACATACTTTGCACAGGGAGAACAAAAAAATGAAACCGCCATTCGAGTTTTCAAAAAAATTCGACTAGTAAAACAAAAGGATTCTGGGTAAAAAAACCAGAATGAAAGAAAAACACAACTTTATTTCTCTAAATATTTTAAAAACAAATTCATATATATATATATATATATATATATATATATATATATATATATATATATATGTATATATATATGTACATACAATAAGGTATGTATATATACATATATATAAATATACATAGTCTTTCATAGAATGACTGTTAAAAAATAAATAAAAAAATTAATACCCAGATTGAGCAAATGCTCATTCTAAGAAACAAAATAAATTGTCATTGAAAACACATGATTTAACCTAGTTATATGAAGATTTCTCATTCCTTTGCAAATTTAAATGAAGATCTTCCAAAGCAAACAAAATTTCACAAGAAAATCCATTTGAATCACCATGTTTGTTTCAAATTTTCTGTTGCAAGTTTGATGATGAAATTGTCATCTCTTTGTTTCCACAATATCTTTAGAGAATTTATATTCAAGTTTGAATGGAGTTTCATGATGGGTTTTTCCTCTAAATCACAATTTGAATTCCTTAAACAGTTTGAACAATTTCAAAAATGATTTTCAAAACAAGATTTGCACAAAATTTAAACATTGAACCTTGTGTTTTCTCCAAGCTTGAAGTCTTTCAATGGAGGTTTTCCTTTTCTTTCCAAATTAGCTGGACCAATTTTCAAATCTTCTCTTCCCAATTTTTCTTCAACCAAAATCCATTCCAAGTTTGCTCTCCAAAATTCAAAATTAAAAATTCCAAAATAAAATGAATTACCTTATGCAATTTTCTCCCCCAAATTTATCAAACCCCTAATTTTGAACTCACCCACCAAAATTTATTGCTAAACTAGATATTTTATTTTTGCAATTTAATAAAACAATTTTCCATTTTCCATTGAATTTGCATAATATTTATTTAAAACAAAGTTCTATTTTGCAACCAAAAGATAATTACATTTTCCTTTTTCCACAAAATTGAATTTACCTATCTACATTTAAAATCATTTTTAATTTTATTTCAAAAAGGAATGCAAGGCAATTTCTATTTTGATTTGATCTCAAAATTTAATAATGCTAACACAACATTTTAATTTAATTTATCAATAAATAAATTTAATCCATGATTAGATTATTTATTGATTGAATTAAACTAACTAGTTAATTAATGAGCACTCCTTTATTTACTTTGACAATGAAATTAAATAAAACAAACACCATTTTTCTTGCAAATTTAAATACACAAGTAAGGAGAGAAGAGGCAACAAAGAAAATAACTTATCCCAACTAACAACCCGATGACACACTATGGCTAGGGTGATGTCACGACACAGAAAACCTAGCTACTATCTCCCAATCATTTTCTGTTGGACAAGGGACACGCTCAGACCTGTAGAACCAGGTGGAGTCGATGTCTTGTACCTGCATCTTGCACACAATACGAGTGTCGAACATGCATATAATATATTAAAACACACTGTGAAGAGGAAATCGTGGAATCAGAGGGTGCTCGCACGCGAGTGATGTGATCTCGTCCCCTTCACCAATAAAACATCGCTAACTGACGCATCTAATCATCACTGATATAATCAAAGCATGAACATCAATAATTCACACACATGCTAATTTAATCCATAACATGAAATAATAATATCTGATTAAAATGCCATCACATCAAATATAATGTTTACATCGCTTAATAATTAGCGGTCAATAGTAATCAAGTTTATAACCAACGTGCTAACAAAGAAAAACATACATAATGAACATTGTTCGATCAAAAGAACAAAATGGAGGGGTGTTACACTGAGACATGACAGGGTCACTTCTCAAATTACCCTGGGTGTCTGTTGCAAGAGCATCCAGTGGCGTGAGGGCAATCTTGCATCACCCAAAAAGATGCTTTTTATTTTTGTTGCTGTTGTTTGCTTTTTGTAGATGTTTTTTGCATTTTTGGATACCCTTTTCGTCGAATAAGAGTTTCCAACTTTTAGAACTGTTTTTCTGCTTTTTCTGCTCAACTGCTATTTTTAGCAGGTGGGAATTTTAAGGCGTGGGAAGACAAAAATTTATGGGAAGGTTCTTGAGGGAAAAATAAGCACTTTGGCAAAATAATCAAGTCAAGATCATTCACGGTTTGAAAGTTATTAAAGTTCCAATTTCTGTTTTTTGCCCTGAAAAACCTTTCAAGTCTAGTTTGAGGCACTAAATGGTCCCGTACAGGCCTAGAAATCATCGGAACTAGTAGATTGGGTTCTCAGCACGTTCTTCACTCTGAGACCTTTCCGATGGTGCAAACGGTTCGAAAAATGAAGTCCCGGATCAAAAGTTATGGCTTCCGGAAGTTGGTCGATTTTTGGAAAATTGCCAATTTTCAAGTTAGAACTTAGTTTTAAATTTCAAATTGTGCTTTTGGTGCCAAACCACCAAAATATTATCTCAAATGTTATTTTTGGCTCCAAACTAGAAAGAGGCTATTTATGGGCTGATTTTTTATTTTTGGGTAACTTTTTGGGGAAAAAGAATTGGCATGTTGCGAAAGGAGATCTGGGTAATTTTCTGTAATTCTGTAATTTTCTGAACTTTTGTAATTTGCATGTATCACAGAGCTTGTGTATTTGGAATTCTCTGCATGTAAGAGTTCCATATTTTAATAGAAAATATTATTCTCTATTGTATTTTTGTGTCTCGGGTTTGCTCTCTCGTCAAAAACCTTCTGCATCCAGTTTGAGGCACTAAACGGTTCTGGATGGGCTTGAAAATTTGCAGAAACCCTGCCACATCGTCTTTTCGAGAGCTTTTCGAAAAGGTATTATCATTGAAAATCCGACAGTCAAATTAAAAGTTATGGCTACCAGAAGTTGGTGCATTTTTAGGAATGTGCTAATTTTTGAATGTGAATGTGAATTTGAATTTCAAATTGTAGTTTTGGCACCAAACCACCAAAACTCATAACTCGAATGTTGTTTTTGGCTCCAAACCGAAAAAGAGGCTATTTATGAGTTGATTTCTGATTTTTGGGTAACTTTTTGGGGAAAGAGTTTGCATACTGTGAAAAGGGGATTTTCTGTAATTCTGTAATTTTTCCTAAAACTTTTGTAGCTTGCATGTATCTCAGAGCTTGAGGATTGGATATACTCTACATCTAAGAATTTCATATTATTGAATAAAAGATTATTCTCTATTCTGTGAGTGTTTTTCTATGTCTCGGGTTTGCTCCCTCATCAAGGGACCTTAAACAAGGTTCCTCTGAAATCTTTGTGTCACTTTGATATGTCTTTTTAATGTCAGATGATGGGATTCGTTCATGCCACTTATCCCTGAAGCCTGATCTCCTGCAAATCTCCATAGCTCGAACTCAATCCAATCTAGCCCTTATTGCAAAGAGAACATCATAGATTTTTTTGTCAATGCAAGATTACCCTTATGCTCTAGATGATCCTACATCACCTAGTAAGTGATCTTCATTCTTTTGTAGATTTGTAACTTCTCAAGGGATGTAATTTACTTGCATACAATTGCATTAGTTAAATTTAAATATATGACATGATATATTTTTTCAATCCTAATCTCTATCTATTGCTTATATGAGAATCTAAATATTATTGTTAAATGTAATTTAAATAGAATGTAATGCTATAGGAAATAATGACTTAAATTTTTAATTATAATTGAATATTAATTTGTATAATTATAAAAATTGTGTTTCACTATGAATAGTATATTTTACATAAATATAAATATTTATGAAATAGTAAGAATGCCCATGAGCACTCATGTCAATGTGCATTGTGAAAGTGAACTTGTGATATGATCTCTTATTGTAATATTCAATCAACCTTAGAACTATTTCTTTTAACTATCATAAGTTAATAGTTACAAGAAAGTGGCTCTTTCAAGCTTTTTAAGCTATTTTATTATTTATGTTTTTGATATTATTAAAAGTACATTTCAGTTAAAAAATTGGTGGTTTTGTGTCATCCATATAATTAGAATGACCCTAAAGAGAAAATCAAAGTGATTCATAATATGTGAATTAAATGTATGACAAATCAAAATTAATGAAGAAGATCAACCTATAAAGTTAGCATCATCCAATAAGTCATCTTCTTTCACATCCCATGGTGAGAATCCTTTTATATAATATATTTTCACATGTTGGAGGATAGTTCATATATATTTATGTATGTATGTAAATGTATATATATGTGTGTTTGTATGTGTGTATTTGTGTATGTGTATTTGTGCATATGTATATGCATGTGTGTGTGTGTGTGTGTGTATGCACACATACATATATATACATATATAAACATAGATATATAAACATTCGTATATGTATACATATATAAATATAGAAAATATAAATTATTAACTAATACAAAACAACAGTTTAGAATAAAAAATTTTAATAAATGCAAACAATGGTTTAAATTAGAAATACTACAAATATAATAATCAATTTTAATAATATTTTGATAATAATTTTTATATTAGAAATATGCATGCATACATACATATGTACATACTGTAGACATCCAAATTTGGACACTTAATTTATCCAAATTTACCACTTTTCATCTAAACATCCTCTTATTTTGAGTTAATTAAATAATAATATTATTATTTAATTAATATCTTTAATTTTGCCAAATCCCTAAAGTATTTAATTAATAATTAAATACCTTACCCTCCTTAATCCCCTTTTCATCAAATGAATTAAATAAATATTCCTCACATGTCATTTTCATCTAATCCTAATCCATCTCCTAATCTCTTCATTAAGGATGTGCACATGCCTAATCCTTGATTAGGATGTGTCACATCCTCCAACTTTTGCAAGTTGGCTTCTAATCCTCATTAACCCCTAATTATCCTCTAATTACTAATTAGTTAAACCTAATTAGTACCTTGGTCAACTCTCCCCACCCCCCAAGGAATTTTTAATTCCTTTTTATTCACCCTAGGCTCCTCTCTTCCCCATGTGAATTTTTAATTCACTTTTATTATTCCTAGAATCCCCTTTTCCCATGCATCTTCTAGAACCTTTGACTTGTCACATCAAGTCACATGTGACAAATTTCTACCTTTTGGGAACTTTGTCTTATCCACTAGATTCTTCCAATCATTGTGAATTTTTAATTCACTTTTATTCTCCCAAAGCTTTCCCTCTCCCCATGTGATCATTGAAAGGTCACATCAAAGTACTTGGAAGGTACTTGTTCTTCCTCCACATCATGTACCTCCCTTCCACATCACCTACACATCATCCTACATTTATCCACTTCACAATCCACATGTCAAGATGTGAGGGCTTGTGAGTCCTCAACTCACCTTAGCCCTTCATCTTGGCCTTGTTGGATAAATCTCAACCATTGAATTTTCTAGAGAATTCAAGTTTATCTATAAATACCCCTTCCTCTAAGACATTTAGAACACTTTCATTTTGAGCAACCTTATGCTGCCAATTTGTATTCTCAAGCATTTGCTACCATTTAGCCATCCATTTAGTCATTTTGCATTATAAATCTTGCATCTAGTAACATCAAAAGTCATCTAAAGAGCATACAAATTCATCTAAATCAAGGGTCAACCAAGGATTCTTCAACAACAAGGAAGGTATAATCGATTTGCATTTTATTTCGTCTATTTTCCTTGTTTTATCACTCTTTAGGCTAATCATTGAAGTGTTCTTAGTGTTTTATCATTAGCATTTCAAGATATTTTGCACATTAAAATAGGGTAAAATTCTAAGGTACACACATACATGCATAGACATATATGTGATAACATTATTATCATGTGTATTAAAGAGTCATTATTATCCTCAAATCTTAAAAAAATTGATGTAGGAGCATCTAGGTCCATAGGCGATCCCGCATCTCCCCAAAATATTTCAATTTGTATTTTTTGTGTTGGTGTTTCTAGACATCTCTCAACAACAAGAACTAAAAAATTAAGTCAAAATTGCATTTTTCAATTTGTTGCCAATTTGCTATTTTAGAAGGTCTGCAAGCAGTTTTTGAAAATTTATTTCCAAAAATTCATAAGAGCTAGAGTAGAATATTTTTGCAAGCATAATCTTTGAGGTACCATGTAAAATATGCAAAAAGAATCAAAGTAAAATCTTTCACAGTTTGAGATATTTTAATGTTGAAAGTTTGTTAAAAATTGTCAGCAATTTACAAAAAGTTTAATATCTCATGATTTTGGTGGGTTGGAGAAAAATCCTTTTTCAGGAGTCCATTTGGTACCATTTCAACCTTGCATGTCAATTTTTGTACAAAACGGAAAACTTTCATTTTTTTCTATCTATCCCTGATTCACAACTTTCAAAGTACCAATTTGATTAATTTTATTTTGCAAAGGTATTATGGAGGCAATAAAAGTCAAATATCAATTTATATTTCATATTTAATCATTTATCTATTGCATAAATCATATGGGGGGAGTTTGGAGCATAAAATAGGCTGAAAATCAAGATTTTTAAATTGTTAAAATTCTCATAATAGAGAAAAACGCCCCTTGAGTAAAGACAACATTTAGAGGAGTTTTTGGAAATGTAAATGCCTCATTTAAGGCTAAATAAATATAGTATATGCAAAGCTATTATTGGGAAAGAGTTGGGAGCCCATTCTAGGGTAATAATTAATGATTTCAATACATTTTTGGGTTAGTTTTTAGGAAAACCATGGTAAAGAGTTTGGGAGGAATGGGGAGGAGAAAAATACCTCTTAGAGGTATTCAATGGAGTTTTTGGTTGCAAGTTTTGGGCAGCACTAGTAAAAGGAAAGAGAAGGCATCAATGTGTGGGAGGTGAGTGCCTGAGTTGTGTAGCTGCAAAAGAAAGTAAAAGGCTCCCAAGGAAAGGTAGCTAAGTGTGGTTGAGCTGAGAAATGCCTTTGAAGGCCATTGATGTAATTTGGTTGCTGATTTTTTATGTAAATGAATAAAGAAAGCTTCATTGCAATTTAAAATCTATGTATTTCCATGAGTATGTGAGCAGAGTTTGCTGCATAATTTAGAGTAATTGTTATATTGCAATCTTATTTGTGAGAATCTATGTGTTGTTGGAAAGAGAGGTATTGTGTTTGCATCAGTGGTATTAGAGCGGGTGTTCCTGAGTGTGCAACGAGAGTGTTGAATATGAGGCAGTTTGCACCAAGACCTGAAGTTGTTGGCAAGAGGGGTCTTGTGTTTGCATCAAAATTATATAAATTTTTCAAATCAATAATAATTAAAGTAGTATCTATAGATCATACACTCAATTCATCGTAATTGGGTCAAATAATAATTGTGATATGAAATAGAAAAATAGTTATGATCATATAAACATGTTATAGCATTGGAGAGTACTAATAGTCCATAAAGCATCTTAAGAAATGACTATTAGAGGTTGAAAGATTAGAAAAAATATGAAAACGCACTCTATGGAAAAGAGTAAAGTACTCAATAATAGTATGGAATGAAGTATGATAAATATTAGATGCATCGAATGATACTAGTGCTTCATCAATTAAAGTATCTCTATATGCATTATCTAGGAAAACATCATCGTGTATGTGATCATAATATAACATTTCTACTAAATACATTAATCATATGCTCTTTAAAATATGCTTTAGAAATAATATAAACCGATCTATTATAAGACAATGTAGAATCAATAATATACATACAAATATAAAGATCTTAATACATTTAGACTAATCTTGTCCATAACAAGAATAAAATAATGCAAAATGATAAATCTAAAATTCAAACAAATTCAAATATAAAGTCAAATAAATTAAACATTACAATATTTTATTAATATGATACAAAAAATAAATATAAATTAAAAAAATATAAACTTTTATCATGTACCTAATTAAAAATATTTATATTAAAAAAATGATATATTAGATATTTAATCAATGATGCATTCCTCAGTGTTGATGTATAAAAATTCTAAAGAAACATTTTAACCAAAATATGTCATATCTTTGGAAAAAATAGAATTGCTCTTTTTCACTCTAAGAAAGAATTATTCTTATTCTTATAAAGTTAGAAACGTGAAAAAAATGGATAATTTATAATCAACTAAAACAAATCAGCATTTCAAAGATAGCTTTCATACTGAACTCATCCTAGTCTAATCAACAACTCATTGAACAAAAAAAGAATCTTAATTATTGCTTTAGATGACCAATCCACCTTTAGTAATGACCCACAACTAATTTCAAGAATTTGGAATTATTGCTTGTGTGAATTCTTAAATTTTATTTAATTCTTCAAATATATTGATAAATGATATAATTTTTGTGAATTTGATTTTTTTTCAAATTTTTATCTAGTTTTATTTTTTCTTTTTTTAATGTGATTTTATCTCGTTCACTTAAATAAAAAAATATACACTTTATATTTATTACATTTTAACCAAAATGTGTGTCATATCTTTGGAAAAAACTAAAATTGCTCTAAGAAAGAATTATTCTTATTCTTATAAAGTTAGAAACGTGAAATAAATGGATAATTTATAATCAACTAAAACAAATCAGCATTTGAAGGATAGCTTTCATATTGAACTCATCCTAGTCTAATCAACAACTCATTGAATACGAAACGAATCTTAATTATTTCTTTAGATTACCAATCCACCTTTAATAATGACCCACACCTAATTTCAAGATTTTGGAATTATTGCTTGTGTGTATTCTTAATTTTGATTTATTTCAATAATTATATATTGATAAATGATATATAACTTTTGTGAATTTGATTTGTTTTTCAATTTTTTATCTAGTTTCAATTATATATATTTTTATGAATTTGATTTTATTGTATTTATTTAAATAAAAATAAAATTACACATTCTATTTATTACATCTTTCGTGTAATAACATTTTTTAATATAAAAATAACAAAAATGAATGCACTTAGTTTTGATGGTCAAAAGATAGTTATCGTAACTTTGAGTTGTGATTCAAGATTGTAACTTTTATGTATGTATTGGAAGAAAAATAGTGAAACTTTGTTTAAGTTGGTCTCAATTTTTGGTAGATTAGTACCACGTGCATGGAATTGGACCTACACCTACATATTTTACCAATATTTTTAAAAATTCATATACAAATTCTAACCAACACATACCCAATTCTTTCTCACCTAGAGCTAGCTAAACACATATATGCAATTTATTGATGTTCTTGCATTTAAAGATATTAAATTGCATTCATTTGTTCAAATTAATCATTCAAATATCATTTGTATTTATGATATGAGCATGCTAAGAGAACTTACAGTGGAACACCTAAAATAAATTCACATTTGTATAATCAACCTAGAAGCATTTGCATGTTTGAAGCTTGATTTCTTTGATCATTTACACAACCATAAATTTCTTTGCAAGGGGTTAACCTTAGAGAATATGTACCCTAATTATCTAACAACCCTAATAAATTATTTTAAAATATTGTGAGTTCTCTACATTATGTCATATATATATCCAAAGATTAAAACTATATTTGTGATAGAGAGACAAACCCATGGGTTTGATCTATTGGCACCCCAAATTTACATGTCTTGTTTCTCTTTGCTCTACTCTCATGATGTGCACCCATCATTTGTAACCAATCTAATAAGTCTAAATTGGGCCATCACTATCATGAAAAAACCAATAAATAAATTAAGTCTAAGTTCTATTTGATGTTTTCCTTATTTTTTCCTTTTATTGATGTTGCAAGGTTTTTAGGTTTTCCTTACTTTGGTACCTTTTTCCTTGTTTCCTTGATTCCCTAATCTTGAATCCATTGTTCTCTAAAATATTCTAAGTGTTTGGTCTATTAGACTTTCAAGGAATTCATTTCTCTCATCCCGTGTTCAATGTCAAAAGGAGATTACTTATACAAAGAAGCATAATTGTATTTAGTAGAGTATTGGAGTTCTTCATGTTCCCATCCCTTGTATTGGGGAGCCACCAAGTTCAATGCTTTGTAGGATGTTTGATGAGGGATTTGTTGAGTGAAGTCTGATAGAAAATCTATTTCAAGTTTTTTTTCAAGGTGGTAAGTCATCACCTCCCCTCCCAATTTTTATTAGAATAAATATTATGTTCTTCAAGGTATCAATGTATCATCTTCCTTGATCCCTTAGTAAACAAGTTAAGGGCGGCTTGATGGCCCAACAAATTAAGGAACTAAGAGAAGTGATGGATGGAGATTTAATATGGTTCTATAACTTCGTGGATTTCTCAACAGGTTCTTAGTTTTTGATAGGATTCTAAATATTGACAAGGCTCCTGATGAGAAATGAGTTCTTGAGTTCTTAATTAATCCCAAGGCACAGACATAGTTGAAGAGTTCTTGCTAAGTAGTGAATCTTTGAAAAATTAGAATTTTTTAATAGTGTTCTTATGCTAGTCCCTAGAAGTAGTGATTTCATTGACTTGCAAACATAACGAAGAAAATAAGTTGTTGAATATTTCTATGGAACTAGGAACCAAAAACCTCCACCAAGGTTCTGATTTCCTATTCAATCTCTAACAAAAGAAGGGAGAGGTCAAGTCTTGAATGATGAAGAATTGATGTGGTCTCAAATTCACTTAAGGTTCTTGATAAAGGTTCTAATGCCAACAATTTTCCCCAACATTCTAAAAGAGAAAAGAAGATACATATGTTTTTCAATGTGTCATGGTTCCTAAACCACCTCCAAGGTCTAACACATTTTTTATTCACATGATGTGTCAATGGCTAGTTAGCTAATAAAGAAAAGTATAATGTGGTATGCTTGATCTATAGAAAATTAAAATATATCATGAGGATCACATATTAGTTTTAAATTCATTTTAAAAGGAATTTCAACACCACATGTAATGGCATTGTAATTACTCTCCTAGCTACCTACATCTATTTTTCCACCTACTCTCCCACCTTCCATTGGTTCTTTGATGACCCAAAGTGTTGCATATGGAATGAATATGGAATGAATATGGAATGAATATGGATCCCAGTACTTTGCAAGTATGGAGAGACATGATTGAGGAAGTTTCTAGGTATAGGAATGACAAAAACATGGCATGAAGGTATGGGTATCCCTTGTAATGGTTAAGATCACAAAATTTCAATATTCCCTTGTATGTTTTCATGTTTTTCATTCTAGAATGGCTTGTAGGGGGTACATAGACCTTAACTTTCATTATTGAAGAGGGGGGATGGCATTGGACTATAAAGGAGAATAGCAAAGAGAAATATTCACATAGTAAAACCTTAGAGTTCACAATTTCCAAATCTAGGTATTATATTTTTTCTATTGTTAGGTTCATCTCAAATTTGTAATAATCATTTATTACGTAAATATATCAAATTAGTAATGGAATAAATGACCTCAATTAAGTGTCCCCACGTGTATGGTGTGCATCTTTGGATGTGTGATATTTAGTTGGTCATCCAAAAAACTATAAAATCCTTGTAGACATTTTGTAAGGTGTCTTCTCAAAATATTAAAGGAAATGTATGGATATGATCATGGATTAATAATTAGAATCATTTAATATTTTACAACTATCTATGGTTTTCATGAATGAATGTGTAGAGCCTAGCTTGCTTGTGTATTTTAAAAGACCTAGTCTTTTGTGATATCTTGATTAAGGTATTACCTTTGGTTTTACTTATTGCATGGTTTGTATGAACTCAAAAAATCTATTTCCCAACTAGGTAAAGGAATCAATTTGTTACTAGCTTCTTCTCCCCATCATCCCAAACACACTCAATATAAATTTATATAAAAATTAGTTTTTTTGGTTTTAGTGTGTTCCAACTATCATGTTTGAATGTATATAATATGATAAGGGATCATTATGAAACACATTCATTGACATTTATGTGGAAGATGATTTTCTCTAATAAGGTGTTTGATCTTAAGTTTTTCAACCCATCATATAGGCACAAAGTGACAATCAAAGTAGGGGTACGCTATGTAGTGGGTATGGTTTGTGTCAAGGTTAATATTTAGTTATTTTTTTGATATTTTTTGTTGCACCATAGTAAAACCTCCCTTGGTTTATAAGAGATATAAGTGAAGGATGTCTTTCCAACTTAATAATTGGTTCTTAGTTGCCTAAAATGAATGTAGGTTTTGCAATACTCTTTCCAAGTTTGACACCCTTGGCACTTGGGAAATTATCTAGCCTTAGGGATTTGGTACCTACAACTCAAACCACCAACACGATCCTCCATAGGTTTTGAAAATTATTCTAGATCCAAGGTAGAATATAAATAGAGATCATCATTCCTAGTCCCTAGAAATACATATTTTAGCATCTGCAATATATTGACAATTTTCATTATGTTTAGAGCTAAGTTCCCTAATTTCCTTATTTACATCCCATAATTAGCATTTAATCCTTCAATTTCCTAATATCAATTTCAATAATTATAATATTTTAGGTTAATATATGCTTGTGTATCTACATATTATTGGATTAGCCTATTTTAAGTTTGGGATAAGAGTATTTTCCTTTACATTTTAGTGAATTAATCTTCTCTTACATGACCTAGTTCTCCCTATGGTTTATCATAATTATCAATGTTTTTATATCTGCATATTTAAAATTTTACATCTTATCTCTATATCTAATATTCCTTTCATTCTTGTGCTTCATTAATACATTTGTGTTTATGGTTTGGTGTGCTTATTTACATATCCCATATTTTAGGCATCATACCCATTCTTGTGTGGGCCTTAGGATTTCATAATCTAGACTTATTTTTATATCTAATATTGCTAAAATTTTCTAATTTGAAGTCTAAAAGTGATTTACATTGTACATCATGGATGTCCTCTCCCCTTGTCGTACCAAGCTCACTTCTTATGCCATTATTCTTTATGATGATATATTCTTTGTGGCCTATGATACACTTAGTTGCTACTTCATCCCCTTATGCACTTGATACAAGTAGGTATTTTGGCTCATGTGATGTTGTACCTAGAAAGCATGATGATTTTTTTATTTTACATCTATGGATAGTGTTGCAAATAAACATGTTTCACATCCACTTACATGTGATGCCGAGGAACCCTCTCCCATGCCTAGTGTAGACAAATAAAAATAATCTGTGTGTGCAAGAGAAGTTGAGTCCACTTAAACATGGAAGTTTTTTGCCTTAGAAAAAAAAAAATTGAAATCGACATCTAACAAACGGGATCCCCGATGAGAATGGGATCCCACTTTAAAAATTGGGATCCCGTTATTTATTCGTGATCCCCGAGCCCGAGATCAAACTGGATCTCCGCTTTTAGAAATCGATCTCATTTCTCACGGGACCAACCAATGGACACATCGAACGATCCCAATTTATACTGATCCCGATTTATAAAATACGGGATCCCGAGTTGTATAAATCGGGATCCCGAGTTGTATAAATCGGGATCCCATTTTATACTGCTATTTTTTTTTTATAAAAAGAACAGTTTTCACTGCTCTGCGAACGGGACCCCGAGTGCATTGGCGACAGCGACCCCACGACCAGCTACAGGTACGCCACTTAAACACCATTTCTTTGCATTATTTTTTTTGAATTGAAATTTTAAATGAAATACGTTAATTTAGCATGCATTTTTTTTAATTTTTGTCACGTTTTAATCATTTTTTTAATTGTTATAGTAGAATTCAATAATTGTAAAAATAGACAAAAACTTGCAATGAAATTTAGATGTTTTTTGATAAAAATGAAAAAAAAACGTTGAATTGTGTTTTAGAAACAAAATTTAACTTTTAAATATTAAATTGTTCAATTAAACCCAAAAAAAATTGATTTTGAAAACCCTAACTGAAATAAAACCAAAAAAATTGCATTTCAAAACCCTAGAAATCGAAATGAAATAAAATCATCGCATTTACAAATCCAAATCGAGCTTTTTGAAACCCTGAATTTAAATCAAATGAAAAAAATTGAATTTGAAAACCCTAGTTTGAATTGAAACTAAAAAATTTCATTAAAAACCCTAATTGTTTAAAACTGAAACCCTAAATTGAATTGGAACAATTTTTTTTGTTAAAACCCTAAATTGGAATCGAACAAAAAATCATTCACATTGCTTAAATGTTTTAAATTTTATTTGCTTTGTATGGAAAAAATGATATATATTAAACTTTAGTTTCAATTTTAAATTATAATTAGATTAGAAATCAATATGTTAAAGAATGGTTAAAATTCATAAAGTTTATCTTGATGTTTGTTTGAAAATTTAATTAACAAATTCGTAAATCTAAACACGTACAACCGATTCCAATTGACACTAACTTGCAACTCTAAATTATGCCAAGGGCCACCCAAACTTCACCCTAAGTTTGCTAAACCCTAGACCCTAAACTGTAAATTCTAAACCCATAACACTAAAGCATTTGAAATTTATGAACCCTAGACCCTAATCTTTCATTGGACATACCTAAAATTATGTAGGTTCAATGTCAAGAATGGGTCTATTTGGTAGATTTATGAAAACTATTTTAAATATATAGAATGCCATAAAAGTATAATTATGGCAATTCCAATTGGAAACACTTGGGTACATATATATCGTATGAAATTTAAATCTAGGAAGGTGTCTATCATATAGGCGAGTTGATAATACATGGAAAGAGGTTTGTATGTGAATATATGTATTAAGAAAAACATAGCACATGACCTCTATTGGATTTTTAAGATGTGATCCTAGATAATAATCCACCCATCCTCAATCATAATGGATTATTTAGCAATTAAGAGAGATTCAATTTAACCATAAAATTACCTATATTTTGATACTATATAGATTTATGTGGAAGGATAGAAATGCATCAATATGCTTTGTGCCATATTTTATGAATATTAATATTTAAGAAAAATCTACATAAGATTGACCTAAGTAGATGATTTATGTAAGGGCTTTTTAGTGAACAAGTGGTCCACACCATGGAGATTGGGATGGTATTTAAATCGAACGTATTTATAAATATAGTGTACCCCCTTTAAATTTGTATTTAGTTTTTATAATGAGTTGAAATTATCAATGTGTTACATAAAATAAATTTGAGCTTACATATATTTAAATTAGATAATAAAGATATAGTTATATAAAATAGGGAATCCAACATGAGGAATAAACCTAAATAATGTGCCATTGTGTGCACATCTAATTTATGCCAATGATTTAGTAAGAGTGATCATCTAAGAGGATGAAATAAGCCTTGAAAAATTGTAAGATCTAACACTATTTTAATGTAGTTTTATATGTGTGTACATGTCCACTATGTTTTTTGAGTTTATGTTAATGTAAGATAAGGAGGATTGGTGGATATATTTGAAATCTAAATAAAAAACAAAAATGATGTGAATATATAGATATATATTTGTAAAATGATTCTTTAACTTATCTATATTAAACATTGCATATTATCTCTATATTACTATCATGGCTTGATTTTCATTATGTCTACTAAATGTTGCTATATTTATTCATTGTTGTAATTAAATTATAGGGCTCAATGTGTAATCTATTTTACATCAAATTTTATAGTAGACTTATAATCCTAGAATGTTTGTAAATTTAATAGCTAACAAATAACTTGATAGGTGCAACTAAAAACCAAAAAGTGTGGTTTGATTTATCTCCATTAGGCTAGAAAGCTAAAAAATCTACTAGGTTTATCCCTATTAGGTTGAAAACCCAAAAGTGTAGCTTAATAAGTACAAGTGGTGAAAACTCACAAAAGCACTAGAAACTAATCTTTGCAAAACTACCCTTGACATATCAAAAAAAGCCAAAGGTCACCATATGTCATACATGTATAGGTTGTATAGTTATATTAGATACCTTATAGTATCTCCTATTGGTTAAATATGTTTGAAGATGACATTAGCGACACATCCCTACATTTATATGAGATATATTATTAACATGTCGTGTTACACATATGCCAAGATACTCAAATATGGATAAGGAGAACTAGGGAATATATATTAGAAGAGAAAGATATACTAAGCTATCCAATATTATATTTTTGTACTTAGTGTAGAAGAGAAATTCTAGACCAAGAATGCAAGTGCAAACTCAATACTCTACTTCTAATGAGAGGGAAGAGAGAATTAAATGTAGGTGGTTGGGTTGATGGAGGCCTTGTGTTGACTTGATTAGGAAGATGGGAATAATTGAATGCTAATTTGAATTTGGATTGAAGGTAGTTGGAAATGAATGGCTATGATTAGTCTAATTAATTTGATGGCTAGGATAGATTATTAATTTCATTTTAGATTTGATGAAGTGGAAGTAAGTTACATTAGTTTGAGTTTGGATAGGTGATTTGGAATTATTTTAATTTTAAGCTATGGATGTGACATGATTATCCCCCTTTAATGGTTGATTAAGAGTTAGGATTTGGGGATTTTAGCTAATTAAAATAATAAACTCTAAAGTCTAAACCAGAACCCTTCTAAAACTATCATTTTTGTAGCTCTTAATGAAATTTGTTGTCTTAGGCACCCACCAAATTTCATTACCTTATGCCATGTAATTATTTCCTAGGATCTTGGCAAAGATGTAGATCCCCTTAAGCTATCCTATTACCTTAAACCCTAAACTCTAAAGTCTAAACCCTAAACCCCAAAGCCATCATTTTTCTTGAAAGGCTCTTAATGAAATTTAGTTGCCTTGCGCAACTTCACCAAATTTTATTCACTTAAGCCATGTCATTTTCTCCTAGGATCTCACTAGACGTAAATCCCCTTAAGCCATCCTGTCACCCTAAATCGTAATTCAATTTCTTTCTTAAGGGTTCCAATATGAAATTTCTTAAGGGGATCAAAGAAGTTCTTAAAATTTGGTGATCAAAGTTGCCTAAGGCCCAACCAAATTTAACAATAATAAGATCCTGTAAGATTATACAATATCAATAGTTAATTGTATTTTCATTCAAATAACATGTGCCTTAGACATATAAATGAGGCTTACACATAATTTTATCATTTGTATTCAATTATTTAAGGCCATTTATATTGAATGGTTTAACTTGGTATTTCCTAAACATGTATCTTACATCTTGAAATTACAAATCTAATGCAGGTTCACTCATATCTTGAAGATCACATGGATCCATTCAATAATATTCGTAATCCACCTCCACCATCCATATATCTCCAACACCTTCACTTCCACCTCCCACTCCACCTCGTGAATCTCCCACCTCCACTCCTTACACTGGAATCAATGAGCATGCCTGCTTTGTAAGCACAAATCAATGCTTCGCTAGGAAATCCATCCAAGATCAAATCAATATTATTCAAAAATGAAGAAATGTCAGACCTCCTATGAGATGCTGTAATCTCTTGTTGATGCTGTCAGGGCTATGGATGGGATCGTAGATGAGCATCGACAATGGCTAGAGGAGAGGAGAACTCTTGATTTTGAAAAGGAAAACACAAAGAAATGAAGATCTATGCAGCAGAGAGCCATAATAGTTTATAAATTAAAACAATGATCTTAAATAGTTATGAATTTATACATTTGGTGAATGATGGATATTTTGTGTGATGAACTTATAAATTTGGTTCCAAATGGATATTTTTAGTGACATGAATTTATGATTTTGGTTCTATATGGATATTTTAAGTGACATGGATTTGTGAATTTGGTGGAATTTATGAACTTATAATGAATAGCATATAATAGTATATAATAGTATATATTTTATGACTATCTACTAGATCATGATTTCCCAATAAAAATTGTAACATATACATATGTGTGTGTGTGTGTGTGTGTGTGTGTGTGTGTGTTTGTGTTAGACATAATTTATGAGATTTTGTGAATGTTTCAAGTTTATTGTTTAGTATGTATGTGCATGTATTAAAAATTTGCATAATAGTTCTTAAATTTTGAAATTTGTATATGTATGTATGTATAGTTTATTTTAATGATTTGTACGCATGCAAATTATGCATCATTTTTTTATATTTTAAATGTACATGTACATACATTTAATTTTTAATTTTGTATGGACATGCTCTTGAGTTGAACAATCAATGTATATATATGTGCATTTCAATTAAATATATGAGGTTAATATATATGTTGCTCGTGTCCTATTTCAATTAAATATGTGATCTTAATTTTTGTATGCACATGGACTATTTTGTATGATTTAAAATGTAGGTGCACATTATATCAAGCATATATCATGGATGATTTTAACATTGACGATATCATCAATCCACCACCTGAGCCACATCCAGATCCGCCTCCTCCACCTCCACCTCCACCTCCCCCTCCCCCTCATATGCCACCTCCAGCACCTATGGCATCTGATGAGGCTCGCTTGAGAGCCCGAATAAATGATCAAGTCGCATCCTTACAGACACAAATCAATGCTATGCAGAGTCAAGCATTGATTGCTCCACATGTGAGACGTTTTTCATCTGTAATGCAAAACGTTGTTGATTCCATCAGGATGATTGATTCTCGATCTTGATAGGCATCACTTAGAGAGAGAACAAATGAGACAATTTTTATTCCCCGATGGTCTCTTTCACATTTCATTTTTTGCATTCTCATCAATTGCATCATTAGTTGACATTGAAATGCAATATTTCTACGATAAAAGAATTCGGTGTATATTCTATTCGCATGTGTTCTTATTTGCCTCCAAGAAATTTGATCAGGAAGATTATCTAAACACCACTTCCAATTTTAAAAAAAGTATTTTCATTAAATTCAACATCACATTCTAAATTTTCATCTTCATTTTCATCAACAAAACAATTTTCATTTTCATTTTCATTTTCATCAACAAAACGGTTTTCATTTTCATTTTCATCTTCATTTTCATTAACAAACGGTTATCATTTTCATTTTCATCAACAAAACGGTTTTCATTTTCATCAAAAATATAGTTTTGTTTTCATTTTCAAGAAAATGATCATTTTGATTTTCATTTGCAACAAAAGATTTTTCTTTTTTGTTTTCAACTTCTATAAAATTTTCATCTCTCTGAATATAGTCAATGTCAACATCATTATATCCAAATTTCTTGTAAATTTCTACAAAACAAATTCTTAGTATCGTCACGTAAATATGTAGATTTGAAGACGCACTGATTTGTGCATATTGAAACATTATCCATAGCATTCAAAGAGGGATTTGAAGACATAGTAGGACTTGTTTGTATAATCATATTCTTCTCCAAATTGACTCCTTGCAAATTAGCTTCATCTACAACTATGATATCTTCAATGTTTTCATCTTCAATAGTTGTTGAATTGGTTGCTCCACCATCGTTCATTGATTTTATTCTCATTCTTCTTTCTCTTTGTCTTTGTCTCTCTTTTTCTTTATTTGCTTCAACTTCTTGAGGAGTCAATGTCTTTTTTCTCTTATTACAAAATTTATCTCCCATAATTATAAAATTCTCAAGCACAGATGAATGTTAATAGTGAAATACTTCAAAATATTGAATCCAAATTGGAAGTTGAATACCTATTACGCCAAAATTATTCTTCTTGTGTTCCTCAAAAAAAATAGAAAACTACCACAATTCCACTTTAAAAATTGTTTTCTTTATGCTTCCTTTGAAAAATTCAATCCATATTGCAAATTTCACTTCAAAAATGGTGTAGATGATGCTCCCTTTGATAAAATCAACAAAAATCAAATTGACCACCAGAAATACAATAACTTATGAAAAATACCTGATTTTAGTGCTCTCGGCCGCATATGCTCGTTGCAGTTGCAGAGCTGACGCAATTGTCAACAAATAAGCTTTTAAAGGACATAAAACGATCCCGCCTATAAAATGTATCCTCATGAGGAACGGATCCCACTACAAACCAGATCCCGCTTTTCATTAATAAACGGATCCCTACCCATAATCTGGACTCCGCTTTATTCAAATCTCATCAGGAGTCATACAGGCCCGATCCCGCCTTATAAACAGATCCCGCTACGCTTACACCCTGCCTATTAGGGATCTCGATTATAACACGGATCTCGCTGATGCTGATAAACGGATCCCGCGGTTATAATTCCGGGATCCATTTTTTGAAATTTGAATTTTGGCTTTGTGATCGTGGGTGGGTTTTTGCCAAGGTTTTAGGTTCGAGAAAAGCTTTGGAAGTCCCAACCTAAGCCTTCAACCTGGTTTGACCTGCAAATTGAAGGCCCTAACAATGTCAAAGCAAAATATCGACTTTGGACATATGGCTAATGACCTTTTTTTGAAAATTTTCTGACAAAATGAAAACCCATTTTAGATCAAACAATGTAGATTCTAAATATATAATTTGTTTTGCAATTGAATTATTTTTTGTATTTTTCAATTAATTTCTAATAAAATTGGTCCATAAACTTTAAATATCAGAGTTTTTTACTATTTGAATAACTTTTGATCAACATAACATTTTGATAAACGGATTGCACGAGAGAAAACTTCAGACAATTCTTTTCAATTTGAAAAAAAAAAATCAAAAAATGATAAGTTTAGGTCATCTTATGCATGTCGCGACACATGACGATTTTTCAAAACAACAAATCATTTGCACAAAAAAAAATTAACAAAAAATATATTCAATAAAAAAATTACAAAAAATATCAAGATAGCGTTCGAGTCATAAAACTTTTCCCCTAAAAAGGATTTAGGAAAATACCATAATTTAAGTCAAAAATATGGATGTCGCATTAATGCATGGTATGGTACAAAAAAAATGACTTTTAAACAATGGTTTTTAGAAATGCCTATTCAAACTCAATTTGTACAATCTGGGTATTGAAATAAATTACATATTTGGAAACTTAGACTCCGAGCACTACATTTTATGATTAGTGACTTTTTTAAAGATTTCATCTCTAAGTGCTTCAAATTTTAAGGTCAAATGTGTCAAATACTGAAAATCAGGGAAAACACTTCCACTTTTTGGCCAAAAAGTGGACTCAACTTCTTGCACACACCCTTATAATCAATTTGTGTTTGTAGGTTTTATCAGTGCAAGAAAATATTATTTCAAACTACTAATACATTGTTTTCATGTTCCTAATGCAATGTTTTATCATTTGAACTTATATGCTCTCTTTTTTTGGTAGATTAGAACACATTTATATTGGTACCTTAAAATTGAATTGTTTGAAGTGTATTGTAAGATGGAGTGTACATATCCTCTCCCCTTTCACCTAGTGCAATCTTGGGTGAAGATAAATACCTCTGATTTTATTTTCTATTCTTTTAGCCGAAAGTATATTGTCTACATATCATTTCCCCTTGCACTTCATACAATCTTGGGTGAAGAGAAATATCAATACACAAGATTTCCTCTTTTTTCTTTTTCTTTTTGGTAGGAGGACTACCTTGGGATGCATCTAAATTGAGAACCCAAGGGATTGACCTCAAGCAACATTTTTCGACGTTCTATAGAAATTGGATGAGAGTGAAAGCTATAGTCGATCTGCACATGTAGTGTACTAGAATTTTATTAGGGGACTATAGTTTTATAGACCTTGAGGATATTTCTATGTAGCCAATGGTGTTCATAGATGACCCACCCACTAAGAACCAATTTGTACTAGTAAGCCTAAGACCTTTGAACATCCTTTATAGTAGTGCATCGTGGTAGCATCGTCACGAGAAGTTACTTACCATGTTCGGTCCTTGGTTGAGAAGTAAGGTGTCTTGATAGGGCTCACACTCTTTCAAGGTGAGGGGTGTCAAGGTGGTACACGACCTTGAAATACCCTATTCTTCCACTCCTTGGATATGAATTAACACACAAGTCTAGTAAGCCTACTATGGTTAGATAAAGCTTTACTACTAATTAGGTTGTACATGTTTTTTCTATCAATCTATTGCTAGTGAGCTTTGTGGAAGAAAGATTATGAAATAACTCCCTCTACCATTTGAGTCAATCTTTATTTTTTATGTTTTCCATTCATATCACTTACTTAAAAAATATATACTAAGAATTTAACATCACATAAAACTTTACCAAAGCCTTCAAGAAACACAAATACAGTAACAAAAACTCATGTTCGACTATCACATTTTACCACTTTTGAACAAACCTTTGCATCTTCTTTGATACATTGTCACATTTGCACAAAATACCACCTCTATTCTCTATATTTTTTTGTGTTTGTACAAACAATCACATTTGATTTCTTTATCATAGTTGCATTTACTATTCTCTTTCAGAACCTTTTTCTGTACAGGCTCATGTTTTCTTAGACTATCATGGTTTCTTTTTTTTGAAAGAGGAAAAAATGGGTTTTACATGGACCCGAAACCATAAAGTTTACAAACTAAAGATAAGATCGTTAAATACACTAAAAGTAGAAAGGCTGTAAAAACAACAACAAGAAAAGTCCATAGCCACCAAAAAGGCTAGCGAAGGCCATAAAACCAAAAACCCAGGTAAAACGCCAGCAACAACTAAATTTGGGTCTTTAATAAATCCGCAGTCTCAGCTTCCAACTCGTTCATATCCTAAACCCCCCTCTTTAAAATTTGAACCATTTGGGTAGTAGGAGGCAATTTCCTTTTAAGGTTGGCATGGGTCCTTTTTGAAATACCTTGGTCCTCGTTCTTACTTTTATCCTTGTTCTCTTCCAGATCAACGACCAACGAACCCTATTGCATTTTTTCTAGCTTTTCAGACATAGCATTGATGATGATGGCATTGTGCCTAGCCAGTTTATGGTTTTGTTCCACAACAGTTTTCATATTATTTTTAATTTTGACCATTTCAGCTTCCAGAGACTTGTAATTATCCTCAATGTCACCTTCTCCCATACCAATGTTGTTCTTTTTCCGTTTTCCTTCTTCATTGCTGAGAGCGGCCAACTTCAATTCTAGCTCCTCCAACTTGCTATACAGAGCCCTATTTCTTTGATTAAGATCATTAATTTCTTGATAGGCCCATTTCTAAACCCTAAAAAATGTCACCAATGCCATTTATTGCAAAGGCAAGAATATCGCCAGATTGAACCTAGTCTAATATGAGGTTAGCATCATCCGGGTTGGGGGAGCTAGGAAATCTGGTACCATTAGCTCTGAAAGAGGCAGAAGAGGAGGGCACAAAATTTTTGCCAGCTTCAGGGTTCTCAACTTTGTCTTCCAATGAGTCAGCAGAGTAACCAACTTATTGGCAGGGGAGCCCTTGAGAATAAGATTCTTAAAGGGGACAGGGCAGTTGGGGTAGGTCTTAGGGTTAGCTTTGTCAAGCTAGGGTTTTTTAGGTTGGGTTTTCTTACTAGACATCTCAGAGGATGGATGGGTTTCAACAATTCTCTCCTAGTAAGGCTAATTCTCTGAACCCCCACTATCTGTGTCATAGTCCTTAGACGTTGTGGAGGCAGTAGGTTTGGATAAAGCCGACATACTTTGATAGTGTTCATATATTAACCTAATAAGACCAAGATGAAGAATAGGGTATCTCCTGGGATTTTTCTTATGGTCCTGAAGGCTATTACTCAATGAACATAACATGTAGTGAGGCAGAGAAATTCGTACCTTATGGCGGAAGTGGTTAAAAATGGCAAAATGATGACCATATACTCTAGTGAATCTCCCATCTGGGGTGATACAGTCCATTATAACACAAAACACCTTTCTCCACAATGCCTTGATGGTGTCAATTTTGAAATAGTTGTTGGAATTTTTTACTAGTTTCAATTTCTCCTTATCCTTCTTAGGAAATTTGATGACCGCCTCATCATAAAACCTTCTGTCGCAATAAAACTTCACACGCTCAATGGAAATTCTAGTGACCTCCCCTATAATTTTCTCATCCAGCTTCACCTTTCTCCCAAAGAGAATAATTTTTCCATTGTTCCAATTCTTCTCAAAGTAATCCATGGCCATAGTGTCAGGCCCATGAAGTTTTTCCAGAAATGGAACCAGCCCACCTCTTACAATCTGCTTCCAGACATTATCATTCCTCGTGTGCACCTCAAAGCTTTTTAGCTCAACTCTTTTCTTGTCCCCCATCATTTTCGTTTACACCTTACTACAGACTCTACTAGCGCTGAGCACCTGTTGCAAAATTATGCAGCCTTTCCAATGCACCCACAAAGCGTGTTGCTTTTTCTTCTTAGCTAAGTAATATTATGCAACCCCATCAAATATCTTGATTTCAATGTACTTAGCCCCTTTCCCTTTAATCATTAAATGTATTTTCCTCTTTCCCATGCGTAACATCATAATCTAGTAAGGCCCCGACTTCAGTTATCAAGTCCCTACAATTCTTCCACGTGTTCAATCCTTGCTTCCTAACCCCTTCATTCGCAAAGTAATCCACCACGCTATTAGCTTCCTTGTAGATGTGTGAAACTTTTAATTTTTAAAACTTGTCTAGAATAGACTTTGCTTCATTAATCCAATTATTTATCAACCAAGAGGGGGGCTCCTTCCTAAGAGACAATTAATGATATTTTTAGAATCCCCTTCTAGCCATAAATTTTTTATATTCAAATTATAAGCTAACTTTAAAATTTGAAAAAATCCTATAGCCTCTGCCACATGGTTGGTTTGATGACCTAGGGATATGGCTACAACCACTATAAAATTACCATTTGAATCCCTTAACACACCTTCACTTCCAGCCATGCTTAGGTTTCCCTTCGCAACACCATCAAAGTTGGCCTTATACCAACCATTTGGAGGAAAGGTCTAACACACAACCTCCCTACTTTTCTTGGTTGGCTTGGAAGCTAAAGAAACGTCCACTTTAATATTCTAATCCTTAGCTATCATTAGATCATAGGGAGTACACACCACTGCTTCAAGGTTAATAGCTTTTTGGGGAATTGCATTAAAGTTTTCCTTTATAAGCCTAAAATTTTTCTCAAAGACATTATTCTCCAAAATCTCCTTATCCCTGAAAAGTCAATTATTACGTTCTTTCCACACTCCCCAAACAACAAAAGGGAATATGAAAGCCAATAACCTTTGAATAAAGGGATTTTGAGTAGGAGATTTCCATTGTAAAAAGAAATATTCAATGGTCTGGGGGAACACCCAAAAGATATTCCAGAGGGTTAATAATTTTCCCTAGATTAAGGAAATAAACAGGCACTGGGGAAACATGTGGTTGGCTGACTCTGCCTCACTCTTGCAGAGGTAACATCTATTAGGGATTTGAGAACATAGTTTATAAAGATTGTCCATCGTGAGCACCTTATTTTGAAGCATAATCCAGAAGAATATATTGACTTTAGGAGTCAAGTGTTTAATTCGCGCTTTTGACCAGAAGGGAGGGGGAGCTTGAGAAAGGGACAACAGAGAGATAGCCGAAGAGACAGCTCGTAGTTACCCGAAGGGTTGTCCATCCAAACAAGAATATCATCCTACTGGGTTTGTCCCAAATTGACAACCTTAAAGGAGGATTAAGCTGAGCCAACTTCTGACTAATCACACATAAGTTCACCCAGTCTCCTTCATGCCAATAATCTTTGACAAGCTCCCCGAAAGCAGCTTTACATAGCTCTTCCCATTTATTGAATCTTTCAATTTTGATAAGGGGTTCCTTAAAAAGCCATTTATCCTCCTAGAATCTAGCTTGATTTCCACTTCTAATGTAACATCCTATCCCTAATTCCAAAAATTTTCTACCAGCAATCATATCATTCTAGCAAGTTGAGCCACAAGGGAGAATAGGAGAGTCCAACAAAGCTTTGAGGGACATACAATCAGCCATATACTTATTTATTAAAATGCCTTTCCATTCTCCACCAGACGAGAAATATCTTCATATTTGTTTGGCCAGAAGAGTATTATTCATAATTCTGATTTTTCTAAGACCTAAACCCCCTAAGGTTTTCGGTTTGCAAACAAAATCCCACCCTGTAAGAGGCATTCTCTTTCTTTCCTCCACTCCAGACCAAAGGAATCTTTCATCAATCTTTTCAATGGCCTCAACATATTTAGCAGGAATTTTGAAAAGGCTTAAAGCATAAACTAGGAGGTTTTGAAGAGAAACTTTAAGAAGAACTGAATTTTTCCAGCTTGGCTCAAAAGAGCTCCTTTCCAACCTACCAACTTCTTTATGAACTTGTCAACCAACGAACACCAAAAGGAATCCTGAGGTTTAAGGTATAACGAAAGTACAAGATAAGAAGATAAGGATTCCACTCTGCAACCAAGGATTCTTGCAATCTTGACCTATCTATGCTCAGGGGTATTGAAGAAAAAAAGGAAACTCTTCTGTCTATTGACCATCTGCCCAATCGCCTTCTCATACACGTCCAAAGTCTTAGCCTCATTCACTGTAGATCTTCCCATCATCATAGTGTCATCAACAAATTGTTGGTGAGAACAAATTAGATTAGTGGAAGAAGGACTTAGACTTGCAAGAGACCTCTATTCAATCAATCTTTTAAGATTGCTTCCCAGGCTTTCAACCATTATAGTGAAAAGAATAGGTGAGATAGGATCACCCTATCTTAAACCTCTTGAATTTTGAAAGAATCTAGAAGGAGATCCATTCACAATGATAGATGTGGAAACCATAGTAACCAACTGATTCACCAACTGAATGACTCTGCTTCTAAAACCAAACCCCCTTAGAATTTTGAATAAAAACTCCCAATCAACATAGTCATAAGCTTTGGATATATCCAACTTAAGAAGAAACCCTTTAGTTTTAGATTCCAAAAGTGAATGAATATTCTCATGGACTGGTGAATTGCTTGCTTGTCCTTCCCCATCAGATTTCTTTCTCGAGACAATCTTAGGGTTGGACTGGTGGTTTTTTTTCTTTTTCTTTACTAGCATTTAATGGAAATTTCTTAGCCCAATGCCCCATTTTTCTACATTTAAAGTAGGCAAAGGGAATGGATTCAAACTCTATACTTTGCGTCCAGGTTCCCAACTTAGATTAAATATCTATTGAAGAAGGAAGGTCAGCATTTTGTAAAACTCCCACATAGATTCAAGAAAACACCAACCACTTTCTAGTTGCTATCATAGGGTCAATAGATAGGAGTTCTCCAAAAGAACTAGCAATTCCATTGAAAATGTCCTCATTCTAGTGTTCTAGCGAGATACCCATGAGTCGAGCCCAAACTGGAACATTCTCAAACATGGAGTTAGAGAGATCTAGACGATATGTCCACTTCTTGAGGGCCAGGAAAGATTTTCCAATGACCCAAGGTCCACCACTCCTCACAACCAAAATATCATCCTTGCAAGTGAACTCAAAGACAAAGAAACCTCTAGGAAGAGCAGCCATCGTAACCTTCCCATTGGTTCTCCATTTATTTTTGACAAAATCCCTAACCACCTCAACATTTGGTCTAGGGACCATGAAATTTCCAGCCAAGAATTTTTCCATCAAAGCAATATTATGATCAATAATAGGATCAGGCATAGAGATGGAAAAATTACCTTTCACTGGGTCTGAAAGATTACTCACTGGAGGGAAAATCGATTTACCATTTGGCTTAACACCAGACAGCGAAGTCCAAGGTTTGCACTTTTCTCCTTCCCTATCAACGGTCCCTACCACTTTATTGGAAATTTCACCTTTTTGTCCTTTAGGGGACCCCCCTAGATTTTTCTTTCCTCCCAGGTCCACCTAAATTTCATTTCTGGTGTCCTCATCAAATTCATCCTTACCTTTCTTCGCACTCAAAACATGCACCGATTCTACCTGGGATTCCTCAGATCCTGCTCCACGGCTTGCTCCATTGTTCAGAGATACGAAATCCTACTTTTCCCACCCGTGCTCCACAGTCCCGCCCATTGTTCTGTAAACCTTGTCGGTGTGCTCAAAATCCATGGTTTCTTGTTAACATCTTACCACTTTTGAAAATCCTATTATGTTTTCTCTCTGCACACAGTTGCTTTTTTCAACACTGTTGTGTTTTCCCAGGGGCAGTGCATGACACATTTTCCTAAACTATCACATTTGTCTGTAACATTTGTTCATATTAGACCTGAAAATTCTCATAACTTAAATTTTTCATAGCCTACTAGATCCTAGAACTAGAAAACATCTATCATAATAGTCCTAAATAGTCCTTTTGTCATCAAACATCATAACTATCCTTCAACTTGGTTTTCATAGGAAACATCAACATATCTCTTTTGGATCAAAAATATCAAACACTTTCAAGCATCAACCTTAATTAGCATCGGCCTTATGAGACCATCCTCAACATCCTTTTGGATAAACATCAAACATCCTTGGACATCAACATATCAAACCTATCAACTTGCTAGCATCTTTTTATCTCATCTTGCCATATCTTGTGAACTTGTTAACTTAGTGGAACTATCTCCCTCCCAGGTTTACAAATCATCACCAACATCTCCTTTTTATTGTACGCATGAGTCTATTACAAACAAAGACATCAACCAATATTTCATTAGCATCTTGAGATTTAACATGAATCAACTTTGTTATCCTTTTACAAAAAGTTTAAACATTCCATCTAAAATCAACTTGAACGTCATCCAATCCCATATCAAGATTGAACATCATTATTTTGTCCAAATATTTATCAACACATCCTTTGAAATCCAACATTGAAACCAAAATTAAAACAACATCATACATCATAGATTTCACCATCTGTTAGGTCTATTAGGACTTTTATGACAAAAAAAAGATTGCAACATAGGAAGAAAATGATAGCCAACACTAGTAGCTCTAATGTTCCAAACACTACAAACATCAACACAACAAATGTTCATACCATAAACATTGAAACTACAATTGAAGTGCCATGGGGATACTTAACTACTCAACAATCAAACGTAAATCCTATATTTCACACAAATGTTAATCCTCTAGGTCACAATCAAACAGTGATCCTTCACAACAAGATCTCCATCGTATACATCAAGACTATATTACCCAACATAGGAATCAACCCACTAGAGGACAATATGGTTATATAGAAGAGGATTTTGATGAAGACCTTATTGAAGAGAAGATTTTATAAATAACTCAAAACCCCAAAATGTTAAAGTTCATGGATAAATTTCTTAGTTTCAATCCTAACACATACTTCTATAGGCTTGCACAACATGATGCCAAGTTACCCATTGATTACAACATTGAAAATATTAAGGACCCAAACCTTATTTTTAGAGATGAAGATATGGTGGTTAGAAAAGTCTTTAAACCCCCTATACCACCTAAGATTCCAAGCTTCTTTGCACAAACAAGTGATCCTCCTCAAGCAAGACAAGTACAAATACATTGTATAAACAACCATCTCAAATATAACAAGCAATGACAACCTAGCAAAATCAGTGTGATCCTAATGTCTTGGGAACACAAAATCTTCAACAAAAATATGCAAATTATTTTACAAATCCTCTTTTAACTCATAACACTTCAACTAGTGCATGGAGACCAAACATATCAAGGAACTTATATGCAACCTCTTGGGTATAAATTCACCTTCACAGGGTCAAAACTATAACATGCAAAATACATCAAATCCACCCTTGCATACTACCGTGCCACCACAACAACAACACATGGTGTCACCCATTTATACCATGCCTAATCTAAATAATCCACCTCTTCAACCACAACAAACTAATCCACCTATCCAACAACAACAACAACCACCCATCTATCAACAAGCACAAATCAATCTACCCCAACAACAACCCATGTATCAACAATGCAACACTCCTCAAGGTTTGGTTCATCATAACACTCCCGAAGGTTTGGATCAACAACAACCTTCTTATCAAGACCCTTTACATAATGTTCAATATCAACAAGGGTTAAACTTTGAAAATAAAGATCCTAACACAATGCAATATGAACAAGGTCCTTCATATACAAAATCTCCTCAACAAAAAAATATTGTTTCACAAAAAAATCTCCTCAACAAAATAATATTGTTTCACAACAAAATCTTGTTTCGCAATAAAATCTTGTTCCACAATAGAATCTTGTTCCACAACAAAATATTGCTCCTCCACAACAAAATATTATTCCTCAACAACAAAATCTTGTTCCACAACAACAAAACCTTGGTCGTCAACATCAAAATGTTAATCCTCAATATACGTACATCAATCTGCAAGATCCAAATGCTCAGATCTACATTATCAATACAATTCTCCTCAAGGACCAAATATTTCATCACATGCACATAGTATCCCTCGAGGTTTGATGCATAATCAAAATCCATCTTACAAATCATCATTCTTTGGACAATAAAAATATAACCAATCTAATCCTCCAAAAGACACACAAGGAAATGAGTTAGCATTACAAATTCAAAACCTCAATCAAAAGATAGCAGACATACAACTTGTGAAAACCAAGAAAAGCTATACCTTGGAAGAAATTTGTCTCTATCATTATTATCAAAGCATACCCATGATTCCCTTCCCTAAGAACCTTGAAATTCTAAAATTTGATAAGTATAAAGGAAGAGGAGATCCCATTAAGCATATACACAATTTTTTCATAGCATGTATGGACATATCTAACAATGAAATCTTACATGGTGAGACTATTTCCAAGGAGCCTTGATTGGCAAGCCATAAAATGGTTTTCTCATTTACCTCCTAGACTTAAAACATTCAACAAACTATCATAAAAATTCATCAATCACTTCCCGTACAACATCAAACAAGATATCATTGTACCTGACTTGTATAAAAAAATAAAAATCAAGGAGAGACTTTTGATTCCTTCTTGTAATGGTGGAAACACAAAGAAAGTAAGTGTAAATGGCCCATCCTAAAAAAGAACTTGCAGATATCATCATGGGAAATTTAAACATTGATTTAAGCATCCAATTAACCATTCTATGTTCGAACACATTTGATGATATCATTAAAAAGGGAATAATTGTTGAAAGGGATATTATTGCAAAAATAGCTATCAAACTATACAATAATTGAGACCAAACTTATAATTCAAATGATAAACCTCACTTGTGGGCAGAGAATAAAAAAATTACCAACAATGGAATAGTGAATGCAAAATTTGTACAAACCATACAACCTCCATCTAACAATCCTTAACATAATGTCCAAAGAAACCAACAAAAAAATCCTCCAACTAATCAAATGAACAATCAAAATAAAAATCATCCAAGAGGACCATCGAGACCTAATAACAATACTGTGGAGAAAAAACATTCCTTCAATGTTTTCGACCCTTGTAGGTCTTCTTTCAGCCCTTACTTCTTTTCTATTTTATGATGACACCGCGCCTGAAGGAAAAAGGTTACTCCTACATAAAAGCACACAATGTGCCACGTGGTGGTTGTAAAAATTTTCTTTATATCATCTTCCTTTCAAGCCCAGAAACATGTCCACCTAGTAGGGATTTTCCTAAAGTTGTTCTCACAAATTCGAAGATCACCCGAAAACATATGCCACATCATCCATTTCGTCAGGTGGGTTATGTCTTGTATGGATGTATCTTTTTTGGTAGAGTTTGTTAGATAGTGCGGAAGAGTTCTTACTTTTAGCGTTGGAATTTTGGGGCAGCATCATCATTCCTCATAGCTCATTAGATCATGTTTTTCCAGGTTGTTCTAGGATCTGATCGTCTTCTAACAACATATCTTCATAAAAATTATACAAAATCTAGAGTCATTAATGAAACAACTCAAAATTTATGAGCAAAGATTGTAGTGAACTAATCATACCCTAGATTGGATTTTGGTCTATCAAGTGCGAACACCTGACAGTTGTTCACCTGTATTAGTTGTGGTAGTGGCTCCTTTTGGCTATTTAAAGGGGTTTGCAATAGAGAGGAAGAAGGGAGAGATTTTTTAGAAGAGCTAAAAAATAGAAACCATGAATCATAGATTTAGAATAGGGAGATAATGTTTTTAGGAATAGGAGGATTTTTATAGAGTACTATTTACGCTCTATGGCATGTTTTATTTGTCAAGATTATTAATTGGATTGGAATTTAACTTTTTCTTTCAGTTGATTTAATGCAAGAAGAAATATTATTAAGAGGAAATCTTTGAGATTGTGCATTTTATGGCCTTTATCATGAATTTTTTTCCCTATATTGTTTTATATAGTCTTGATAATTATTTTATATGTTGTTAGATTTTATGCTTGATACTACCTTTCAGAAATAGGATCATGTTCATTATAATCTTTTACTTTTTGTAAAGATTATGTTATATTTCATATTATGTTGTAAGAGAGAAAGGGTTTTGTAAAGATCCAAAAATTCCTATTAAATATAGGGTTTCTCAATTCTGTCAGACCTTAATGGATGCTTCCCATGAGGAGATTTGAATGGTTGCTCTCTGCTTTCTCTAGCCTTAGTTTCTTGTATTCTAGAGTAACATAGCATATTATCAATAGTACAATATCTTTGTGCTTTCTCTAGCCTTAGTTGCTCGTATGCTAGAGTAACATAGTACAATATCAATACAATGCTCCTAAAGGACCAAACATTTCATCACATGCACATAGTATCCCTCAAGGTTCGATGCATAATCAAAATACATCTTACAAATCATCATTCTTTGGACAAGAAAACTATAACCTATCTAATCCTCCAAAAGACACACAAGGAAATGAGTTAGCATTACAAATTCAAAACCTCAATCAAAAGATAGCAAACATACAACTTGGGAAACCAAAGAAAAGCTACGCCTTGGAAGAAATTTGTCCCTATCATTATGATCAAAGCATACCCATGATTCCCTTCCCTAAGAACTTTGAAATTCCAAAATTTGATAAGTATAAAGGAAGAGGAGATCCCATTGAGCATATACACAAATTTTTCGTAGCATGTATGGGAATATCTAACAATGACTCTTACATGACGAGACTATTTCCAAGGAGCCTTGATGGGTAATCCATAGAATGGTTTTCTCATTTACCTCCTAGACTTAAAACATTCAACAAACTATCATAAAAATTCATCAATCACTTCCCGTACAACATCAAACAAGATATCATTGTACCTGCCTAGTATAAAATAAAAAAATATCAAGGAGAGTCTTTTGATTCCTTCTTGCAATGGTGGCAACAAAAAGAAAGTAAGTGTAAATGGCCCATCCTAAAAAAAAATTGTGGATATCATCATGGGAAATCTAAACACCGATTTAAGCTTCTAATTAAGCATGCTATGTTCGAATACATTTGATGATATCATTAAGAAGGGCATAACTATTAAAAGGGCTCTTATTGCAAAAAGAGCTATCAAACTATACAATAATTGAGAACAACCTTCTAATTCAAATGATAAACCTCACTTGTGGGTAGAGAACAAAAAACATTACTAGCAATGCAATAGTGGATGCAAAATTTGTACAAACCATACGACCTCCATCTAACAATCCTCAACATAATGTCCAAAGAAACCAACAAAAAAATCCTCCAACTAATCAAATGAACAATCGATTTAATCAAAATCATCTAAGAGGACCATCGAGACCTAATAACAATACCGTGGAGAAATTTTTTGCCTTCAATGTTTTCAACCCTTGCAAGTCTTCTTTTGACCCTTACTTCTTTTCTGCTTTATGATGACACCAAACTTGAAGGAAAAAGGTTACTCTTGCATAAAAACATGCAATGCACCACATGGTGGCTATGCAGCTCTTCTTTATATCATCTTCCTTTTAGGCCCCAATCGGGACACATGTTTACCTGGCAGGGATTTTCCCAAAGCTGTTCTCACAAATTCGAAGATCACCTGCCAACATGCCACATTAGCCATTTCATCGGGTGGGTTATGTCTTCCGTGGATGTATCTTTTTTGGCAGATTTTGTCAGATAGTGTGGAAGAGTTCTTACTTTTGGGGTTGGACTTTTGGGGTAGCATCATCATTCCTTATAGTTGATTGGATCGTGTTTTGTTCAAGAATTTTGGATTTGATTGTGTACAATACAATATGGATTGTGGAAATTTGATATCATTAATGGATCATGTTTTTCCAAGTTGTGCTAGGATCTAATCATCTTCTGACAACATATCTTCATAGAACTTCTACAAAATCCAAAGCCATTAATGAAACAACTCAAAATTTATGAGCAAAGATTGTTGTGAACTAATTAGACCCTAGATTGGATTGTGGTCTATCAGGTGCGGACAACTGACAGTTGTTCACCTCTATTAGTTGCAATGGTGGCTCCTTCTGGATATTTAAAGGGGTTTGGAAAAGAGGGGAAGAAGGGAGAGATACTTTTTAGAAGAACTAAAAAATAGAAACTAGGAATCATAGGTTTAGAATAGGGAGATATATTTTTAGGAATAGGAGGATTTTTACAGAGCATTGTTTACGATCTATGGCATGTTTTATTTTTCAAGACTATTAATTGGATTGGAATCTGACCTTTTCTTTCAATTGATTTAATGCACTTGAAGAAATATTATTAAGAGGAAATCTTTGAGATTGTGCATTTTATGACCTTTATCATGAATTTATTTTCCCTATATTGTTTATGTTGAATTATGCTCTGTGTCAAGTCTTATAGAGATAGTCTTGATAATTATTTTATATGTTGTTAGCTTTTATGCTTGATACTACTTTTCAGAAATAGGTCATGTTCATTATACTCTTTCACCATTTGTAAAGGTTATGTTATATTTCATATTATGTTGTAAGAGAGAAAGGGTTTTGTAAAGATCCAAAAATCCCTGTTAAATATAGGGTTTCTCATTTTTGTGGGACCTTAATGGATGCTTCCCATGAAGAGATTTGAATGACTGCTATGTGCTTTCTCTAGCCTTAGTCGCTCGTTCTCTTCCTAACAATGAAGGGTCTATGGCAATTTGTGTCCATTTCATCTTCTTCCTTAATATTATTTATTTATTTTTGTGCACCATTTCAAATACATATTTATGTTCTTAATGGGTTCCTTCTAGATTTAATCAATTCACTTACATGTTTATTTTTAGTGGTTCCAAGTCATTAAAGGCCTTGAGTTATGCATATAGGATTTTTTTAATGAATCATCCTAGTTCATCTTTTTTATCACATAATCAAAGATCATGGAGAACATCTAATCAAAATATTGCAACAAATTCATAATTAATAATAATTTCAAGTTTAATAATCGACTATTATGTTTATATCAATGTTTACTACCTCTATTTACTCTCTCTCTATTACTATTGAATCAACATGACACAAAAAATATTCTATTTAAGATAGAAATTCAAATGATTTGGTAGCGTCTAATGATTTTAGAATGTCTCAATTGGGATTTCTTCATTATATTTTAATGTGAACAATTTTTAGTAATTTTGAACTACAATTTAAAAAATGTGATAAAAATAGGGAATAACTCTATACTGCATTTCAACACATAATCTCTCTCAATCGTACTTCAACACATCACTACTTTTTATCTTAATCAATTTGTTTCAATTAATTTATCATACTCAACTCTTACATTTTTTAATTTTATTTTTGAAAAAATGATAAGTATATTAAATAAGGAATCTTAGAAAGTTAAATAAAGATTTCTAAAGAAAAAAGCTGTCACTAAAGTCTAAAGAGTAAAAATCCAAGAAAATTTACCACTAATCCTTCATCTCCACAAACCAAACCAACCATGAAATCAATAAAACAAATCAACATGATATTATCTAAAATTGTAAATTATATTTATTTTATAAATCTAAATATTATATACTGATCCTAATAAGTTAGGACAGAAACCTTATCTCAAAATAAACAGTGGACGTCAAAACATTTCTTTAAAAACTACAAAATACCTTTGAATATTATAAATCATTTTGTTGTATTTTGACTGGATTCATTTAGTTGGGATTGCAGACATTGAAAAAGACAGAATAGTTTAACAACTGCGTGGTGGAAGGAGATTCGAAGAAATTGAGTTTGAACTTGATCTTCTCAAGCGTTCAGGGAAACTAACTAATGGGAAACGTCGTGTATATTAGGTGAGAGAGAACCATCATTAGGTTGGCAAGTAGTTAGTTATTCAAGCTTGAATTGCATTGTCTTGTTCCAATTGTCGTGTATATTAGGCGAGAGAGGACCAGAGTTACTACGGTAGCCAAGCTCTAGAGATTTGCTGTTTTCTTATAAATAAAGAGCTTTATTGTTTGACTTTTAAATTTATGATTGCAATTAAAAAATTGAAAAAGTTGGAGTTATGATATTGCTATCAGGATTCAACTGTGTAGTTTTGAGTCAAACTCATTGACCCATGTTTCATGAGTAGTGGTTCACAAGAACCCATCTCTCATGATATTGAATGGTCCACTTAGCACTCATTGCATCTAGGTGATGCTCATAAGGTGAAGCATTGGTCCTTCGAGGTCACCCATCCGATCTTGCTCCGGCTCAAGCGCTTAACGAGGAGTTTTCTCCAAGGTTAAGCCGCAGTTGTTACCATTGCAAAACCTTCAGCAAGTGTTGTGCCTTATGAACCATTCATAATAGAGCCCCTTTAGCTCATCAATTGATAAGTAAGAGGTATTTTTCCATGGCGTGTCAAATTAGTATATGCTGCTTCAGGATTCAACCGTGTAGTTTTGAGTCAAACTCATTGACCCATGTTTCATGAGTAGTGGTTCAACAAGAACCCATCTCTCATGATATCGAATGGTCCACTTAGCACTCATTGCATCTAGGTGATGCTCACAGAGGTGAAGCACTGGTCCATCCCGGGAGGTCACCCATCCCAGTACTAATGTGATTATAAGATATTTTAGGGTCTCTTTTTACGTAATCTTTCTTAAACAAGTAGAATTAGTTTATAGATTTTAAAATTGTGTTTAACTTTTTCTTTGGCTAGTCAATTTTAATTGTATAAATTCTTTTATCTTTTTAAACAATATATTTATCTTTATGTGTGTTGGGTACTTTTAAGGTCAACGTATTAAATAGGCTTATTATTTATTTTTTCGTTAAAGTAAGGGAAATAGAAAGTTTATGCAATCTCTTGAGATTTAAAAAATATTATTGTTTATGGTGTTTCTTTTACATTAAGTGAGTTTTAAAGCTTAAAACGAAGTGAACATTGATCTAGTCTCTATTATTAGGAAATTTCATTTAGTAAGTTTTATAGTAAGTCTTTTGGCTCTACTATTTTTGGGTCCATTGTGGAAGGATTGGTGATTTATTGACTTCCAAAGGGTTAGGAGGTCTTCAATTAGAGAAAATATATATATGAGATTTTGTTCATTGTGTTGGTTAGTGAACGGTAAGAGTTATCTTCTTTCTTCTACTAGGGCATGTTCATCTAAAGCTAGGTCTTTTAAGTCTATCAACTTTACTAACAATATTTTACTTAATGAAATCTTAAATCCTTTAGAAACCTTTTAGTTTATGCAATAGAAAAGAATTTATTCTATGATTAAAAGTTTGTTGGTTTAGGGAAATTCTTAGAGTTCTAATTTGGGATTATAGTCTTTGGAATAATATATAGTTGTCTAGTGATAAAGATTTCTTATAGGTCACTCCAATATTTTTATTTGTTATTTTATCCTATTCAAATGTGTGGTTAAGCAAGCTAAAACAAATTATGGGGCCCTCATGATTTAATGCACGCTTTATCCAAAAGGTTGGAAATGATTTGGTGTAGTGGCATTGAGCCTAAAGCATTTTTTTCAATGGATGTTTTTGATTAAAAAATTAAGTGTGGACATTATCATTTTAAGTTAGCATTTTAAATCTTGTTGTTTAGTCTAGATGAACATGTTTGGTGTATTATTTTTGGTGTATTGTTTGGAAATGTTTTTGTTTTAGTATTAATGTGATTATAAGATATTTTAGGGTCTCTTTTTACGTAATCTTTCTTAAAAAAGTAGAATTAGTTTATAGATTTTAAAATTGTGTTAAACTTTTTCTTTGGCTAGTCAATTTTAATTGTATAAATTCTTTTATCTTTTTAAACAATATATTTATCTTTATGTTTGTTGGGTACTTTTAAGGTCAACGTATTAAATAGGCTTATTATTTATTTTTTCGTTAAAGTAAGGGAAATAGAAAGTTTATGCAATCTCTTGAGATTTAAAAAATATTATTGTTTATGGTGTTTCTTTTACATTAAGTGAGTTTTAAAGCTTAAAACGAAGTGAACATTGATCTAGTCTCTATTATTAGGAAATTTCATTTAGTAAGTTTTATAGTAAGTCTTTTGGCTCTACTATTTTTGGGTCCATTGTGGAAGGATTGGTGATTTATTGACTTCCAAAGGGTTAGGAGGTCTTCAATTAGAGAAAATATATATATGAGATTTTGTTCATTGTGTTGGTTAGTGAACGGTAAGAGTTATCTTCTTTCTTCTACTAGGGCATGTTCATCTAAAGCTAGGTCTTTTAAATCTGTCAACTTTACTAACAATATTTTACTTAATGAAATCTTAAATCCTTTAGAAACCTTTTAGTTTATGCAATAGAAAAGAATTTATTCTATGATTAAAAGTTTGTTGGTTTAGGGAAATTCTTAGAGTTCTAATTTGGGATTATAGTCTTTGGAATAATATATAGTTGTCTAGTGATAAAGATTTCTTATAGGTCACTCCAATATTTTTATTTGTTATTTTATCCTATTCAAATGTGTGGTTAAGCAAGCTAAAACAAATTATGGGGCCCTCATGATTTAATGCACGCTTTATCCAAAAGGTTGGAAATGATTTGGTGTAGTGGCATTGAGCCTAAAGCATTTTTTTCAATGGATGTTTTTGATTAAAAAATTAAGTGTGGACATTATCATTTTAAGTTAGCATTTTAAATCTTGTTGTTTAGTCTAGATGAACATGTTTGGTGTATTATTTTTAGTGTCACTGAGCCAAGATTTTCTAAAATTTCTTTCATCCATTTTGGAATAGAAGTGCAAATAAGAAGTCAATTTGTTTGATATTTTATTTGAGAGAATAGTTAGTTCTTCACATTTTAATAATTCCTTTGATATATTTTCTATTTAGAATATTCTATAGTTTTTATAGATTGGTAGGAATAATAATGTCTCTCAAGACAAGAATCATTTGCTCACTAGTCTTCCAAGAAAGTCAAAATTACTATGGTGGTCAATAATGTGGGGTTATAGTTGCATAAAAGGACTCAGAAACACTTAACAAAGTGTATTCATGAAGATTCCTAACCTTTTAGTAATCTCAACACTCACAAGGAAGGTATGCTTAATAAGTTTTCCTTTGATGATATTATAGTTGACACCAGTTGAAAGATGTGATTATTGATAGTGATGATCATAATATTTGAATCTTGCTCTTTGTTTTAAGCACTATGTAGATTCTTCTATTTTGAAGGTTGTTAAGAAAAATATTTGTTCTAATATTCTTGTGGATGACATTGATGTTCTATATTAATTTCATTTCGGATTCTAAAATTTGAGGCTAAGAATAATGTTCTTCATTTAATATAAACATTATATTTCCACAATGCACAATGACAAGAGAGTATTTTTTGGATTTAACTGTGTAGTTTATTTATAGTAACATTTCGGATCACACTCTGTGATTCATCATTAGGATGAAAAAGAGTTGTAGGATGTTCTTCATCCTATATCTTGGTTTGTTATTAGTAGTCACTCTCAAGTTGTTGATGTTATTCTTATTAAATGAATAAAATTTAACAACAAATTATAAAATTATATTAAAATGACACAAGTTCCAAGGCTTGATGCCTAGTTTGAAAATTATCTTATGAAATATGAACTTTAAAACAAAATAGGGTAAAGTAGAATGCTTGAACTCTAAAAAACATCAAGAACTTTTATATTTTGTATTAGAAACTCCTTTAGTTGTAGGCTTGTCCTCTTTTGCTTCTCTATGCCCATAATCCATGAATGTTGTCAACACTAGACTAACTAAGTCCATGTTAGGTCCTTTGAAAAACCCATATATACATTTGAAAGCCTGAAAGAGAGATTTCAAATTTTGTCTTCTTTCTAGGAACATATTTTTAATAATTTTTGAGTAGGATCCTCATTTTCATCATTCGATCCATTTTTTCTAAGTCCAAGGTCTATGGAGGTTGGTCTTAACTTGAACAGTTATTTAATTGAATTTTTTTCAAACGTTTATTATCTTTCAATTCTTCATCTATATTCATATACTATCTAATTAATTCCTTTAAGATTATATGATTTTTATATTGCACATACACCACTTGACTTCTCAATTTGTTGAGCATTTCTAGCTATTTGGCAATCAAGTCATTTCTAAAATTGATGATTTCTGTCTACATTTTAGACTATTTAAAAGTTTCATGATCTAAATTTTTCTCCTTAATCAACACTTGTGCATTTAAATTGACAATGAAATTCAAGTGAGGAATATTTTGATCATTTATCTCTTATTCTTCTTGGAAATCTTTAGTTGATTAATTATGTTTCCCTTCAATATCTTGAATTTACCTAAGAATCTGTAGCTTCAACTATCATTTTACATTCTTTATCACTCAATGCATTATCTCAATCCTTGGTTACTTTAGAAAATACATTTCATTTTCTCTAAAGAGGATGGCTCTACCTAAGAGATGATCATTGTAGGATTAATAGACTTAGCTATTTATTTGTAAGGGAGCAATTAGTTACTTGATATATGCTTGGATTTTTGCAACTTGCTCCTTTAATTTTTTCTTGGTCTTTTCATCCTTCTTCATTCTTGACATAAGTTGTGCGAGGCATTGGGAGCATTGAATGTATAAAGACTTGTAAAATGCGTGGGATGGCATGGAAGTAATAGGAGGGGATGTGCATTAAACATGATTGTACAAAAAAATTGGCGAGGGCGGCGAGTGATTAATGCAAGCCAGTGGAGTGAAAGGGTGGCAAACTATATTTTGGCAATGTGGCAATCTAGTCCACTTTAGACGTCGCGCCACACACCAAGTGGAGGTGGGACTATGCATGTATCGGTCACATGGCAAAAAATCAATTTTTTGACACCATGACCAAATTGTGTCATACCACGTGTCATATACAATCAAATTTTTTTAAAAAATATTTATTTATATTTAAAACTGTTTTATTTATTCATTCAAGTTGCAAAAAAATAAAATTACAAATCCACGTGGCAATCCATATGAACCATTGAAATTAGGGTGTGCACATTCCAACCCCGCTCCCCTAATTTGAAATGCGGGATCTTCGTCTTGTACCGTATGTTTTTATTCTTGTGACATGCTTATCAAAGAAGTGTTCAAAACTCTGGTGGGCACAAATGGAGGTCTCTAATAATTATTATTAAGTCATAACTTTTAGTGTGTAGTAAGTTCGTGACAAAGCAAACTAATAAGGTAAACCATGTGACCCTGTGTTTCATTTGTCAAGCCGTCATCATGTGGGCGTGAGCTACAAGCAAGAGGAATTTATAATTTAACAAAGTGACAAAGAAGTTTCCTGGAAAGAGACGGTAATCAGTGGAGATGTGGCGGATAATGAAAACCAGTGTCGAGTGAAACAATGCCCAATGTTTCTCATCTGCAAGCAATCCACACCTGCTCTCATTACCCAATAGAACATTTTTTTTCACAATATACAAAACTCCTTCGAGCATGGTACGCAATTTGTTTTAAGCAAGTTGTCTTATCTTGCAATGCGATATTTCTTTTGTTTTTCTTTCATACAGGGTATTTCTAAGGGTTTATTACACCATATTTATTTCCCTAATGAATGTGGGAGTAAAACAATGAATAAGACAAACGTGATTTCTTCATTTGCAATGCATTTTAAGAGATTTCGTTAACGGTGGAAACAAAAACAGTTAACATGAAAATGAAGGGTCAAAAAAGCTACTGAAATAGAATCCCTCGAAAACGGAAATAGGGAATGGAAAGGTCAAGTTAGTGGGGCCCATGGGCCTGACCACCTAAGCAATCAACGCTTAGAGTGTGTTGGGTAAGTGCGGCCCCACAAGACAACCCTCTTATATTTTTGGGCCGTGCTTAACCGACACACTCTAAGCGTTGACTGCTTAGGTGGTCGGGCCCACAACCCTCTTAATACAAATTGTTTCCATTCTGACATTTTCCTTTTTTCCTTTGTCGTCCCATTTCCCAACACACTCTATTTTTTGAAAGAGTTATGTATTTGACCGTCCTATTTTTTTCTCGAAAGAGTTATGTATTAATGTAGTTATATTTCCACAATCCATATGAATTTAAATCTAATTGCTTTTGAATTTGATTGTGTGCTAGTTTTTCATCAATGTTTCAGATCACACTCAGTGATCCATCATTAGGATAGAGAGTTGAAAAAATATGATGGATCACTGAGTGTGATCATTGAATGTGATTAGAAATGTTGATGAAAAACTAGCACACAATCAAATCCAAAAGGAATTAGATTTTAGAGTTATGTATTGATTTTTAATCCCACATGTTAGGTGAGAAAACACAAAGTAGTAGAGCATTATAAAAAGTGTGAAGGACAACGCACAAAGCATTTTCCCTTATACACAAAGTATACAACCATTAAATTATACTCGCATTATATTTAAATAAAATGTCATGCTTTAAGTCCTTTGTGACTTTAACCTATGTGAGTATTACTTTTCATATTTTAATAATTATTAACAATAAATTATTATTGATTAATATTATAATTTTTTTAATTTCAAAATTTTTAAATAAATTTATTAATAATAAATTATTTAAAATTCATATTTGGTAAAAAAAATTTAAAAAAAAATTATATAATAATAATAAAGTAATCAACACTCAATAATAATTAAAAATAAAATATTAATTACAAATAATAATAAAATTAATAAGAAAGTATTAATTAAAAAAATTAAATAGCAATTCTAATTACTACCACTTGCATTTAAAGGAGGTTCAAAGACTACTTTACTAAAAATCTATATTTACATTAATATGTTAAAGAGTACATATTTATGCATGCAAATTCTAATTGCATGTGGTTGGATTAAACAAATAATAATAAATATTAAATAATAGAATGAAACAAACTTAGACAATTCTAGGTTTTTTCATTAAATAAATTAAGTATTATTTGATTATGAAATATTTCCATACAAATTTAGAACATAAAACAATGTAAATGAAAAAATAAAGTTGCCATCAAATTGACAAAAAATACTATGAATGGAAATAGATTGTTCCCATCTAATTGTCAAATCAATATTTATATGGCTTTTATGTGATAAGTGAGATTTTGGAGGCTTTTACTGATATTTTGGAGTCTTTCACCATTAAAAGGCCATTGAATTTTTTTTTGTTGATGACTCAACAATGGTTTGCAGGTGTGAGACTTGTTTCAGGCTCAATTCTCACACTACATGTAGTTTATTAGCTAAAAATTATTATCTAGCACTTGCATCTAAAGGAGGTTCAAGTATTACACCGATAGAAAACTATAATTATGTTAATATTTTAGAGAGTATGTGTTTGTGCATGGGTGTGAATGGATGCCATGCTACAAATTCTAGTTGTACATAGTTGAATTACATAATTAATAAGTGTTAAATAATGGAATGAAATAAAGTTAGACAAATCTATAGATTTTTTCCTTAAAGAAATTAAGTATTATTCAATTTTAAAATATTTGCATATAGATTTAAAACATAAAGCAATTCAAACAAATTTTTTTTTTCCATCAAATTGACAAAAATCATTGCAAATGGAAATCGAGTGTTCCCATCCAACTAGAAAATCAATATTTATTTGGATTTTGTGTGATAAGTGAGATTTTGGAGGCTTTCACTTGACATTTTGGAGGCTTTTACCATTAAATGGTAGTTGGTTTAACATTAAACGGTAGCTAAAAATTGTTTTCTAATGACTCAACAGTAGTTTGCAGGTGTGAGATTTGTTTCAAGCTCAAATCTCACACTATATGTAGCCTATCAATTAATAATAATCAATTAGAATTGATGAATAAATTACAAACAATTCATTATTCAACAATATAGATTTTGACACATGATCTATGATTTTATTAGGAATAGATCATTTTGGATTTTGACAAACTTCACACACAAATGAGAATTTGATGATAAAATTATTGTATCACAATTGAGTTTCAAATTGGGCAAACACAATAGACACAAAAAAAAATTGAGATATTGTTATGAGGGTAGTGATGCAACTTTTTTAATTAAAGTGTATTCCATGAGATTATAATTGTTTGAGGCATTGTATCAAATAGTTCACAAGCTTTGTCTATCCTCCCACATTTTGCATATATTTCAAAAGGGCATCTAAACCACAAAATTTGAGAAAAAAATTCTTCATATTATGCTTTGATGGATGTCCATGTACGGGTATGTGCAAGATCATCATGGAAAAAATAGGCCCTTAAGTGGCAAAAAAATTAGAAAATTCAGAGTTAGAAAACTTGACATAATTTTTTTTATAAGTTATCTATGTTATTTAAAAAATATGTAAGAATAGAATCTGTAGCAAATTGAATGTAGTTTCTAAACTACTAGGTTTGTTTTAAAAAAAAAAATCTATTTGGTGAAAATTTGAAATTTTAATGTAGTAGTACTTAAATTTGGAAAAAATAAGAAGTGAGTGTCTATCTTACCACCTAATCACAATAAAATGATAATATTTTTTATAAGATTTATATATAAGTAGAGAACTCATGTCGATGTGATGCATATTTTTATAATTTTTCCAAGTAAATAATTAATTATGATTTTTATTACAAATTTTAAAAAATATAAAAAAACTCGTACGTCTAACCACCTTAACTTGGTCAAAACTTCACGAAATTCAGTTTTTATTTTTTTAATCCTATAGTATGCGAAGCATAGAATGTGACACATTATTTGGATTCAAAAAATCTGATACTATTTGAAAGCTATAGATGTTTTTCAATTAGTCTATCAATCAGGACTTTAGTCATAATTTGAATTGAAAATAAATAATAATTACTTATTAAATTTAAAGTAAAAAATAATTTATATTGGTGGAAAGCTAAGAATCTCCTTTAAAAACCCTTTTCGTTTCATTAATTTTGGGTAAAATAAAATTCATCAGCCACATACTCATCATATTGCAACTTTTTGGCCCATCATGATCCTGTACATACCCGTACTTTGTTCCAAATCTCCCATATTAAGAGAACCAATAATTTTTTTGGTGAAGGTTGTGAAAATTGTCTTTGCATTTAATACCAATTTCATTTGCTTGAAAGTTTCTTAAACCTTTTCCAAAAATTCATGATGTGTATATTCTACAATCATTATAGTTGATGATTTCACATTTATTTGGCTTTGCATCTACAATTATATTTGCTTGAATTTTCCTACAAAATTTTCAATGAAGATCCATCTTGTGTATATCTTATAGTCCTTGTAGTCCACGTGACTTTGAATCTTTTGTTAAAGAAACTATTACAATATATTTCTTATTTATGTTTTTATTTTGCATGCATGCTTATAAAAGTTTGATATTTAAAGTAAAAATATTATTTTTGGCAAGACATTAAAAGAGTGTTTATTATAAAAATATATGCATCCCAATGTAAAAAATGAAAAGAATGGAAATAATTCTTGCAGCGCATAAATTATTATGTAGTAGCCAATTCAAAGAATCATGTTACCCTCTACCCTATATTCATTAGTATACAAAGTTAAGATTCAAAGGATTTTTTAGAATTTTAGAAGGTTTGATATTAGAAAGACATGTAATATTTTTAGAACTTTTACATGGGCTACCTAGGGCCATCGATTTGTTATAAATATATATACTACTAAAATTCCCCACTCATGAAGCATGCAATGATGATTTCATTTCATAGATGAAGGGTGTGTCTTGTTGAAAATATCCACATGTAAAATAGACCCAAAATCATGAATTACTTAAAATCTTCATGGCCTAAGCAAGGACTCAACCATATATGTATATCCTTACCTACCACCTAGATACTTTGAGCCATCTGCTCTTATTGACTTGGAATATATTTTGTATTTGTAGCTATATTATATTTAAGTGGTGAATAGAATTATTTGTGCAATCTAAAGAGAGGGTTAGTAGAAATAACATATTATATGGTATAACATATAGAGAACAAAGATGAAAAGACAAGAAAAATAAATGTAGTTCATGATTAGTTACTTCCACCATATATTGATTTTCATAGATTTGTAGATTTGTTTCATATTAGATAATTCCCACAACAATAAAATTAGGTAATACTACTAAGGTAGTTGTAACCACAACATTTGAAAAAATCCCTATATGCATTATACTTTGATGGATGTCCATACACCATTCTAAAGTTCCCATATTGACACAACCAACAAGGATGTTAATGAAGGTTATGGAATTTAGCTTTGTACTTGCCAATTGCATTTGCTTGAAGGAATCATTTTATGGTATTAGATGTTATATCAAACTCTTTAATTAAATCCAACTCAAATAGATAAAGAACATTTTAGTATCAAAGATGTCTATATAATTACATATTATAGTTGTAATAGATAACTCAATGCAAGTATTCAAATTATTATGGAAATTTATCTCAATAAGATTGCTATGTAGAATCTTTGGAAATTTTGAAAACACATTAATTTAGTGAAACATGCATATTATTCAAAAAATGTGTGCCAAAGTTGTAATGATTACTTAATTTAAATGTAAACCTTGTTCAACTAATCAATTATAAATTAACTAATATAATCTATATAGTATCACCTGCATTTATTGTTGTGGGCATATCTAACATGAGACAAATCTAACTATATGAAAATTAATTTATGGTGGTAGTTAAACAAGCTTAACACAATTTCATATAAAAGGGTTTATATTTAATAGGTTTTAATCGCATACATTGCATGACAATTTTTGAAATTTAATGTTTTAATCCCTAGAAGTGGTGTTGGTGACATTTTTCAAGGTTATGAAATGGGCCTATCAAGAAATTAATGATCTTAAGCTCAGAAATAGGGTTTTAAATAACAAGCTGGAGGAACTGGGATTGAAGCTATCCGCTCTTAGCAATGAAGAAGGAAAACAGAAAAAGAACAATATTGGAATGGGAGAAGATGACATTGAGGACAAGTATAAGACTCTGGAAGCTGAAATTGTTAAAATAAAAAATAACTTAAAAACTGTTGTGGAACAAAACCATAAAATGGCTAGGCATAATACCGTTATCATCAATGCAATGTCTGAAAAGTTGGAAAAGTCACAACAGGGCTCGCTGGTTGTTGATCTGGAAGAGGACAAGGATAAAAGCAAGAACGAGGACCAAGGTATATCAAAAAGGACCTGTGCCAACCTTAAGAGGAAAGTGCCTCCTACTACCCAGATGGTCCAGATCTGAAAGAAGGGGGTTCAAGAAATGAATGACATGGAAGTTGAGATTGCGAAAATGTTAAAGTCCCAAGTTTAGTTGCTAGTGGCGTTTTGTCTGGTCTTTTTGGGTCTTTCCTATGGCCCTTGTTGGATTTTTTGGTGGCTATGGATCTATCATTTTGTTGTTTTCTTTACAACCTCTCTGTTAATGGGATCTTTGATGATCTTATCTTTTGTTTGAAAACTTTGTGGTTTCGGGTCCTTATAAAACCTATTTTTTCCTCTTTCAAAAGCATGACAGTTGTAGTTAAAAAAGTTTAACCTTTTATACATTTCATAATCCCCTTTTTGCTCACATTTTATGGCCTAACATGTGGGATTAATGAAGTATGTAAACTCTTTTTAGAAAGTAGATAGAGAAATGAAAATATCTAATCCACTTGTTTTGTTTGAAAAATATTGCAAAGAGCTAATCTTTCTTTTAAATGATTAGTTGTGTGATTTTACCCAGCTTAGATGATGCCTCTCTCCTCGCTTGTCGGCCCTCAATTCATAGCAGACAACTCAATATTGCATAGGATAAAAAAACTTCAATATTGTGCGAACAAAAGGGTGTGTGAAATTTTGATGCAGGAAACAGATTAACAGGAAAGGTTATGGGAACAACAACGGAAACGAGAACAACAAAACGTGAAAATGGAAGAATGAGAAACCAAAATTGAAAAGTTTTATTTATTGTTTTAAGGCATTCGGTTGTGAATTCCATAACCAAAATTGGGTTATGTTAGAGTTTTTATAAATGTAATGCCCCGTCTTAATAACCTAAGAATGTTGCAAATGTGTTATAAAGGTGTAATAATTTTTTTTTTAAAGTATTAATATTAAGTTAATTAATTGCATACATTCTTAGGTTATGCGACGTTACACTACTTTGAGTTTTCCATAAGCGACTTAAGTATTTCGCATTGCACATAATAATTAATAACATAAAGATAAACATTGCATAACATTGAAATTTTTCATTCAAGATATAATAAAGTACAACCATGTTTTTCCATACATTGCATTTGAAAGAATATACAATACTCATCCATCTGATGAGGTAGTTCAATAATGATTACAATTACAATTACATTGTTCACCTCTTATACAATTGAGGGATGTTTTCAAATACAAGTTTACAATTTACAATGTTGAAATAAACATAAGATCCAAGTGCGAGCTCTCCATCCATGAAGCTCTCGATGCCATGATCAAACTGGGGACCCAACGGAATAAGGTGCACGTTCCACCCAACCATGTGGTACTCGTAGGTCCACCCCCCGTGCTAGGAGATAGTAATAAGGTTACCTAGACCTAATCTACTAACCCTAGACGCTAGTACAAACAATCTAATGGTTACATTGCTTCCAGATTTTGACAATTGAATGAATTACAAATACAAGGTTGATTGTTATTCTAGGTGGAGTGTCATCACAACGATGCAAAGGTTACCCTGGTGTTTCTTCCTAGGTTTTGGCCCCCAATCCTTGGGTTACCCTGGTAACCTCTTACGAAACCCGGCCCCTAATGCATACTATTGTGGAATCGTATGTCTTTTAAAGCAACAAGACATTGATTTTCCATTCCAGGCCTTCTCATCTTATACTCAAGACTATGGAAGCTCAAGAGTCATAAGTGAGGCATGTACATCTTATTAAGTGTTTTAGATCTAACTACTGTGTTCTTCAGTTTTCACCGAGTTACTAACTATTTGTAAGTTACCCTGACACCACTTTGTGTGTCGGCCCTTACAAATAGCCACTCCCCTAAATATAACATGGGAATCTTGGTTTTCATGACTAGGGTTTACCAAATGCACAATTTACAACTCACAATGACAAATAAATCATAACAGTATCAAACACCATGTTTAACTCTTGCACAAACCCAAGTCAATAAGAAATACTTTGAAAACAATAATACTCCCTTTCTACACAATTTATTCTGGAAGACTTAAACAATTATAACATTCTCATTTTGCCCAAAAGAAATACTCAATAAAACAAATCAAGGAAATTAAATATCTATAGTTCGGATATACTAAATCCTTTCAAACATTAACTTAAAAACACCAAAATTATTCTTCTAAGATTTTAATCCACCTTCTATGCAATACGAAAATCAGATCTACAATTAACCCAAATCTCATAATCATAATTATATTAAAAATTATATAACTCCAGATAAATAATCTATTTATAGAACAAATATCTTAATCTTGATAACAATCCTCCCATTAACATAATAATATTTTTTTTATACAATGAAATATTAAATATATATTTTAATTTAATAAATATATATATATGTAAAATATATTAATATTTTTAAATTTTGAATTTCACAATATATAAGAATCGAATTAAATAATTAACATAAATCTAATTCGCATTTTATATAAAATAAAAGTCAAGAGGAATTCGCATTTTATATAAAATAAATGTCAAAAAGGAATTCACATTTTTTTTTAAAAAAAATTTAATAATTTAAAAGCCGTTTAAATTCACAGCCGAGCCACGCGGCCTACCACAGTGGGTAGGGCGCGGCCCTTCCAGGCTGCGCCCAGCAGCCTGTGAAGGCTGTTGTGCGCAGCCATGGAAGTTGCGCCTTCCATAAGTAAGGCTGGGGAGGATTTCAACCCTCCCCTAAATTATTAAATAAAATTTTTTAACAAACAAACACATTTCGTGACGGCGGTACGCCGATTGATTTTTTTTGAAAAAAAGAGAAAAATATAACCCTATGAAATCCATACGGATTTTTATAAAAGTAAAATTATATAACATTTTTCCCAAGAACAGTATCGCCCATACGGCGATTTTATAGTATATAAAACTGGTAATTTTTTTTAAAAAAATTAAAATCATATGTACAGGCATTAAAATGAATAAATATGAAATCTTTCAATACTAAACCAGTTATTTAACTGGGTATTAAATAAATAAAAATTTCTTCTCTCAGTCCCAGAAATACTCAATATTGGGATTCAAAAAAAAATTTAAAAAAGAAAATAGTAAATATATTCTCATAAATTACTACCCATATTTTCTTTTTCTAAGATTTTCACAGTGTTTTCAAAACAAAACTTGTTTAATAATCCTACTTTTGCTTATCTAAGTTCTTAAAGTTTCTTGCAATCAAACAACAGATATTAACAGAAAATCTTCAGATATTAACAGAAAATCTTTCCTCAAGCACTAGCCATGAAGTTGCAATTTAAATAATTAGATTTTCTTCTCAAAACAAAAGAAGCCAGTATCACAAGAAAAATACCTGTATAAAGAAAATTGTCTGTAGGAGAAACCCTTTTTTCCAGTAACGCACAAATCCCCAAAAGCTTTTCCAACCAATGCAAAAGTTCCTCCCACCAAGAAATCTTCCACAAGATTTACAATCCAAAAATACAGAGAGATAACAACTTCTAAGAAATTTTAAAATTTGCCCAGTAAGAGAATTTTTTTGCCAGTGCTCTGATAATTTCCCCGTGAGGAAATTGGATAACTCCAGTATTTTCCCGAGATCCAAAATATCCTCCGTAACCAATTTTTCTCAACAAACCCAATAAATGCAACTTGCACACTTGTCGAGAAGTTGCAAATATCTTTCATTTAAATTTTAAAACTCAATTTTAATTTACACGCATTTTATTTTTATTAATTTTTATTTTCTAATTTTCCACAATTTATTTAATTTTCAAATGCAAAATAATTTACCCACTTAACAATTTAATTTAATTTATTTATTTATTTAATTAAAATAGTTTAATCTTTTCTTTTTTTTAAGATCAACTATTTAACCAAATAAGCTAATTAATGAATTAAATTATCAAGCAAGTAAATTTTACCACATTTAAACATTAATTAATAACAATAATTTAAAACACAATATTCCAACATTAGAAATTAACCAAATTTGCTTTTCAAACGATTAATCCAAACAGAAAATAACAATACAACCTATGACTCTGAACTAAAATAGACAAAGTACTAAGACCAGGGTTAAAGACTAGGCTAGGGTAAACCAAACTACTATCTCCCGATCAACATTTACGTTGAGTCTTGACATGCTCAGACCTGAATACACAGGTGGAGTCGGTGTCATGTACCTGCAAATCCTGCAACCAAGCAAATAACATGCATACAAATATATATATAAAGCATTAAACAGACACACCGTGTGGAGAAAATCACAGATATCGTAGGGCACTCGCAAGCGAGTGATGCGATTTCGTTCTCCACACCAATACACTTCACAGCAAACTGACAAAATAAATAGCTGTTAGTCCATCATAAACATGTACATAGCAATAACAACTGAAAATAACATCTACGCTAAATCATATCATGTCTGAAAACAATAATCACCAAACAAGTATCATCATGTCACAGAATAATCCACTATCGCTCAAAACCAGCGATCAAAATATCTAACAAAACATCATAGGTCTAATAGTGTGAAAAAGTATCAACAGAAAACATAAGCATAAACGGAGGGGTACTACATCCTCCCCCCTAGGATCAGGCTTGCTCCTGAAAGCCTGCGAACATATAGGGATAAAATTCCCTCATGCGTGTCGCATCCTCCCGGTAGCGAAGCCTCAGCAACAGGGATCCCATTGGACCCTCACCGATCAACGTCTCAACCCCCGACCGAGCGTCTGGTGTGAAGAATGGCACTTGCCCAAAGCCACTCCCCCCATTTGTAACGATTCCAATCAAGTACATGAGATATGTCGGGATGATATGGTCTAAGTACAGATACATGAAAAACATCATGAATACGAGACAAACTGGGTGGTAAGGCGAGTCGATACGCCACGGGACCAATTCTCTCTAAAATCTCGAATGGTCCTACAAATCAAGGTGCAAGCTTAGAGCCTTTTCCATAACGGATTGGACTCTTTCACGGTCGCACTTGAAGAAACACTCTAGCACCAACAGCAAATTGTCAATCAATCCTATGCACATCGGCATATTTCTTTTGCCTATCCTGAGCTGCTATCAAATGCTCTTTGATATGGTCAACCTGTTGCTCCATATCTCGAAGCATCTCAGGTCCAAGTAATACTCTGTCTTCAAGTCAATCCCAACTCAGTGGAGTTCGACAAGGACGACCGTATAATGCCTAAAATGGTGGCATACCTATGGAACTCTAATATCCGTTGTTGTAAGCGAATTCTACTAAGTACAAGTAATCCTCCCAACGTGATTGTTGGTCCATTACATACATCCTAAGCATATCCTCTAATATTTGGTTAACTCTTTCAGTTTGACCATCAGTTTGAGGATGATAGGCTGAACTAAAGTTCAACTGTGTACCTAATGCACGTTGTAATGAAGTCCATAGGGCAGAAGTAAAAATAGGATCTCTATCCGATATAATCCTACGAGGAATCCCATGCAATCTAACGATGTCCTCCATGAATATCCTAGCTACAGATGAAGCATTGTAAGATGATCGTACAGGTGAAAAGTGAGCTACTTTAATCAAACGGTCAAAAGTTACCATAATGGCATCATGTCGACGTGATGACGTAGGTAACCCTACAATAAAATCAATGGATATAATATCCCATTTCCATTCGAGAATGAGATGTGGCTACAGTAACCCAGCAGGATGATGATGCTCAGCTTTAACTCACTGGCATTCAAGACATCTTGATACATAGTCAGCAATATCACGTTTCATACCAAGCCAGAAATACAATTGCCTAAGATCGGCATGCATTTTCTTGACACCTGGATGAGCTGAATATGGAGCTCGATGAGCTTCAGTCATAATTAATGTACGAAGACTCTCAACATGAGGTACATAGATGCGACCTAAATGTCGTAATATACCATCCGATTCTAGGACTACCCTGCAAATCGACCTTCTAAAGGTCTACCCAATTCAATTTTTGATTTCACTTCCTGATATAATCTATCAGTAGGAAGTGCAGCTACTATTTGACCTCTCAAATCTACTTCAAGAGTAGTAGCAGAAATCTCATGACGACGTTGGCTAAGAGCGTCAGCCACTACGTTCTCTTTGCCTTGAACATATTTTACTTCAAAATCATACTCACACAAGAACTCCATCCACCGTCTTTGCCTTGCATTCAAGTTAGGTTGTGTAAAGATGTATTGCAAACTACGGTGATCAGTATGAAGTTCGAAGCAATGACCTAAAAGAAAATGCCTCCATCGAACTAATGCATGCACTACCGCAGCTAGTTCTAGATCATGAGTAGGATAGTTTAATTCATGATCTTTGAGTTTGCGAGACTCATAAGCAACTACACGCCCATCTTGCATCAAAATTGCTCCCAAACCCTCTAAAGATGCATCCGCACATACTATGAAATCCTTAGTAGGATCAGGAACAATGAGTATAGGCGCATTAGTTAGCTTTTCTTTAAGAGTCTGAAAGGCCAACTGACACTGTTCTGTCCAAACAAACTTCTTCCCTTTCCTCTGAAGAGAAGTAATAGGATGACCTATTCTAGAAAATCCCTCTACAAAATGCCTATAATAGCCAGCTAGACCCATAAAACTATGAACTTCACCTACATTAGTAGGTGCAGGCCAATCTACAATAGCTTGGATCTTTGAAGGATCCACAACAATACCTTTTCCAGATATCGCATGTCCAAGGTATTTATTTTTAGTTTGGAAGAAGTCACACTTCTTCAGGTTTGCATACAATTGATTTTCCCTTAAACATTGCAATACCTATCTCAATTGTTCTTCATGTTCCTTCATGTTCCTCAAATAGACTAAAATATCATCGAGAAATACCAGGACAAAGCGATCAAGGTATGTACGAAATACACCATTCATTAAACTCATGAATACTGAAGGTGCGTTCGTTAACCCAAATGGTACCACTGTGAATTCGTAGTGCCCATAACGAGTTCGAAAAGCAGTTTTATGAATGTCTACTTCAGCCATACGCAATTGATGGTAACCAGATTTCAAATCGATTTTAGAGAACACATTAGCTCCCTTAATTTGATCAAAAAGATCATCAATTCTAGGCAAAGGATAACGATTCTTAATCGTAACCTTGTTCAATTGACGATAGTCAATACACAGCCTAAGAGATCTGTCCTTCTTCTTTACGAAGATGACAGGTGCTCCCCAAGGGGAAACACTAGGACGAATAAAACCCTTTTCTAAAAGTTCATCTAATTGAATACGAAGTTCCTCTAACTCCTGAGTCGTCATTCTATAAGGAGCTCTAGATATAGGCTCAGCTCTAGGAACTAGGTCAACTCTAAAGTCGATGTCCCTCTTCGGTGGCATTCCAGGAATGTCATCGAGAAACACATCAGCAAATTCCCTAAGAATAGGATGATCATCAAGAGATACCTCTCGACTCTCACCCTCTTCCAAATCAGTAATTGTTGTTGCAAACAGTTGACATCCCTGACAAAGACATCTCTTTAATTGCATAGCAGATATCATCCGCAAAGAGATAGGTCTTTGAATACCTACAATTTCCACTTTCGCACCTAAATCATTAATGCAACTAACTGTCTTAAGTTGACAGTCAATTACAGCATGATAAGATGCTAGCCAATCCATACCTAAAACTATATCGTACGAACCTAAGGGTGTAACATATAAATCTACTAAGGTAGTTAACGTACCTATTTTAAGTTCACAGTTATGTACTAAGTTTTCTACTGCTACTTTCACCCCTGAGGCGAATTCAACTTGCCACTTACCACCTTGCTTTTCTGCCACAAGACCACAACGGTCAACAATAGTCAGTGAAATAAAGGAGTTAGTGGCTCCAGAATCAAAAAGTATAGAAACACTAACACCATGTAACTTACCTGAAGTCTCAACCACCATATTTTGGTGATCGGCTTGGCAGTCATTAACCGCTGCATATACTGTATGTGCTCGCCCTGCATCACCCACTATAGGCTCTGAAACTGTAGGTCGAGGCCCATAGCTAGTAGAACCTCTCGTCGGACACTGCCTAGCTATGTGCCCATGCTGCCCACATGAATAACAACCTGTGCCTATGCCTCTACCGAATCCTCTGCCACCCGAAGGTGCATTGAACTGCTGAAAACTACCCCTACTGATGGTAGACTGAGCACTCTACGCAGGTTGATCCTGCCTATTGCGCTTGTTGCGCCACCAGTTACGACCCTTTCCTCTTTGAGGACTATTATGTTGTTGTGGTTGAGGGTTATTGTTTTTTTGAGGAGTTCGTTGTTGTTGTTGCTACCCACCCTTTGTGGGTGTCTGTTGGTTCTTGGAAGAACCACCTGTCTGTGCCTGTCCACCCCGTGGACTAAAACTTGCTGCAGGAGCACTCCCAATCTGCACTCCTGTGTGCCCACCTAAAGACATTATAAGGTTCTCCTCTACTATGCGAGCCTTCTCCATCACGACTTCCATAGTCTTTGGCTCAAAGACTCGGACACCTCCACTGATGCGGGCGTTTAAACCCTTGATGAAGTGTTGTACTAGCATAGGCTCATCATCGCCAATACTAGCATACTGCTTGAGTTCATAGAACCTACGTTCATATTGCTCTACAGAAAGAGCCATCTGACGTAGATCATGGAACTCGTCAGCCCTACACTGCCTCCAGTGTTCCGACAGGAACCGTGCTCTAAACCTCTCGAGAAACATCTCCCAAGACACAGAACTCTAAAAAATGTGTGAAAACACATTAATTTAGTGAAAACACATTAATTTAGTGATACATGCATATTATTCAAAAAATTAAGTAATATGCACATTAATTTAAATTAAGTAATCATATCTTTGAGTTTTCCATAAGCGACTTAAGTATTTCGCATTGCACATAATAATTAATAACATAAAGATAAACATTGCATAACATTGAAATTTTTCATTCAAGATATAATAAAGTACAACCATGTTTTTCCATACATTGTATTTGAAAGAATATACAATACTCATCCATCTGATGAGGTAGTTCAATAATGATTACAATTACAATTACATTTTTCACCTCTTATACAATTGAGGGATGTTTTCAAATACAAGTTTACAATTTACAATGTTGAAATAAACATAAGATCCAAGTGCGATCTCTCCATCCATGAAGCTCTCGATGCCATGATCAAACTGGGGACCCAACGGAGTAAGGTGCACGTTCCACCCAACCATGTGGTACCCGTAGGTCCACCCCCCGTTCTAGGAGATAGTAATAAGGTTACCTAGACCTAATCTACTAACCCTAGACGCTAGTACAAACAATCTAATGGTTACATTGCTTCCAGATTTTGACAATTGAATGAATTACAAATACAAGGTTGACTGTTATTCTAGGTGGAGTGTCATCACAACGATGCAAAGGTTACCCTGGTGTTTCTTCCTAGGTTCTGGCCCCCAATCCTTGGGTTACCCTGGTAACCTCTTATGAAACCCAGCCCCTAATGCATACTATTGTGGAATCGTATGTCTTTTAAAGGAACAAGACATTGATTTTCCATTCCATGCCTTCTCATCTTATACTCAAGACTATGGAAGCTCAAGAGTCATAAGTGAGGCATGTACATCTTATTAAGTGTTTTAGATCTAACTACTGTGTTCTTTAGTTTTCACTGAGTTACTAACTATTTGTAAGTTACCCTAACACCACTTTGTGTGTCAGCCCTTACAAATAGTCACTCCCCTAAATATAACTTGGGAATCTTGGTTTTCATGACTAGGGTTTACCAAATGCACAATTTACAACTCACAATGACAAATAAATCATAACAGTATCAAACACCATGTTTAACTCTTGCACAAACCCAATTCAATAAGAAATACTTTGAAAACAATAATACTCCCTTTCTACACAATTTATTCTGGAAGACTTGAACAATTATAACATTCCCATTTTGCCCAAAAGAAATACTCAACAAAACAAATCAAGGAAATTAAATATCTATAGTTCGGATATACTAAATCCTTTCAAACATTAACTTAAAAACACCAGAATTATTCTTCTAAGATTTTAATCCACCTTCTATGCAATACTAAAATCAGATCTACAATTAACCCAAATCTCATAATCATAATTATATTAAAAATTATATAACTCCAGATAAACAATCTATTTATAGAACAAATATCTTAATCTTGATAACAATCCTCCCATTAACATAATAATATTTTTTTATACAATGAAATATTAAATATATATTTTAATTTAATAAATATATATATATGTAAAATATATTAATATTTTTAAATTTCGAATTTCACAATATATAAGAATCGAATTAAATAATTAACATAAATCTAATTCGCATTTTATATAAAATAAAAGTCGAGGAATTTGCATTTTATATAAAATAAATGTCAAAAAGGAATTCGCATTTTTTTTAAAAGAAATTTTAATAATTTAAAAGCCGTTTAAATTCGCAGTCGAGCCGCGCGGCCTACCACAGTGGGTAGGGCGCGGCCCTTCCAGGCTGCGCCCAACAGCCCGTGAAGGCTATTGTGCGCAGCCATGGAAGCTACGCCTTCCATAAGTAAGGTTGGGGAGGGTTTCAACCCTCCCCTAAATTATTAAATAAAAAATTTTAACAAACGAACACATTTATGTGACGGCGGTACGCCGATTGATTTTTTTTGAAAAAAAGAGAAAAATATAACCCTATGAAATCCATACAGATTTTTATAAAAGTAAAATTATATAACATTTCTCCCAAGAACAGTATCGCCCGTACGGCGATTTTACAATATATAAGATTGGTAATTTTTTAAAAAAAAATTAAAATCACATGTATAGGCATTAAAATGAATAAATATGAAATCTTTCAATACTAAACCAATTATTTAACTGGGTATTAAATAAATAAAAATTTCTTCTCTCAGTCCCAGAAATACTCAATATTGGGATTCAAAAAAAAATTTGAAAAAGAAAACAGTAAATATATTCTCATAAATTACTACCCAAATTTTCTTTTTCTAAGATTTTCACAGGGTTTTCAAAATAAAACTTGTTTAATAATCCTACTTTTTCTTATCTAAGTTCTTAAAGTTTATTGCAATCAAACAACATATATTAACAGAAAATCTTCAGATATTAACAGAAAATCTTTCCTCAAGCACTAGCCATGAAGTTGCAATTTAAATAATCAGATTTTCTTCTCAAAACAAAAGAAGCCAATATCACAAGAAAAATACCTGTATAAAGAAAATTGTCTGTAGGAGAAACCCTTTTTGCCAGTAACGCACAAATCCCCAAAATATTTTCCAACCAACGCAAAAGTTCCTCCCACCAAGAAATCTTCCACAAGATTTACAATCCAAAAATACAGAGAGATAACAACTTCTAAGAAATTTTGAAATTTGCACAGTAAGAGAATTTTTTTGCCAGTGCTCTGATAATTTCCCCGTGAGGAAATTGGATAACCCCAGTATTTTCCCGAGATCCAAAATATCCTCTGTAACCAATTTTTCTCAACAAACCCAATAAATGCAACTTGTACACTTGTCGAGAAGTTGCAAATATCTTCTCAACAACTTCTCAGCAATTTTTGTCTTTCAATTATTTGCATGCAAAAATTTTAATTTTAATTTTAAAACTCAATTTTAATTTACATGTATTTTATTTTTATTAATTTTTATTTTCTAATTTTCCACAATTTATTTAATTTTCAAATGCAATATAATTTACCCACTTAACAATTTAATTTAATTTATTTATTTATTTAATTAAAATAGTTTAATCTTTTTTTTTTTTTAAGATCAACTATTTAACCAAATAAGCTAATTAATGAATTAAATTATCAAGCAAGTAAATTTTACCACATTTAAACATTAATTAATAACAATAATTTAAAACACAATATTCCAACATTAGAAATTAACCAAATTTGCTTTTCAAACGATTAATCCAAACAGAAAATAACAACACAACTTATGACTCTAAACTAAAACAGATAAAGTACTAAGACCAGGGTTAAAGACTAGGCTAGGGTAAACCAAACTACTATCTCCCGATCAACATTTCCGTTGAGTCTTGACACACTCAGACCTGAATACACAGGTGGAGTCGGTGTCATGTACTTGCAAATCCTACAACCAAGCAAATAACATGCATACAAATATATATATAAAGCATTAAACAGACACACCGTGTGGAGAAAATCACAGATATCGCAGGGCACTCGCAAGCGAGTGATGCGATTCCGTTCTCCACACCAATACACTTCACAGCAAACTGACGAAATAAATAGTTGTTAGTCCATCATAAACATGTACATAGCAATAACAACTGAAAATAACATCTACGCTAAATCATATCATGTCTGAAAACAATAATCACCAAACAAGTATCATCATGTCACAGAATAATCCACTATCACTCAAAACCAGCGATCAAAATATCTAACAAAACATCATAGGTCTAATAGTGTGAAAAAGTATCAACAGAAAACATAAGCATAAATGGAGGGGTACTACAATAAATCTAGCGTCCATAGGATCTCTGACGAGTGTTCTTATGTGAAATATAGAACCAAAATTTGAAGAATCCAAATGAGCAGGTCACAAAGATTTTCTAGACAAATTGACAAGCTCTTAGCCGAAGGATGACCGCACAGATTATGGATGAAAGCGTGGTGTGCTAGAGTCCTAGAGGTGCATTGGCATCTTGTACAAACTAGAAAATGAGAATGTCACAAAAAACACTTAAATGGCTACTTCTACTCTGATTGTTGAGAACTTACAAAATATAGGGAAATAACATAATGTAATAGAACTACAATAAAATTAAGTAGAATTGATAAAGATAAGAAAAGGAAAATAAATAAATACTTACAACCACGTGAGTGATGAAGCCTCCAACAAGTGAATGTCTTCAATACTTTCACACGTGATATCTGGAGAAAGTGTTGGGGCTGTATAGGGGTTTTCCTTAGTCAAACCCCTATTTTGGTGTTCCCACCTCCACAGAAAACCAAATAGATAGAGAAAGAGATAAATGAGCAAAGTGTGTGGTGAAAGGAAAACCCGCTCAGGAGTAGAACCCACACCACCAAGTGCGAATGATAAAAGAAAACCTCGCTCGAGGAGGAGAACCTATATCACAAAAGAGGTTCAAAAAAAAAAATCCCTACTTAAAAAGGAGAACCCATATCACGAAGTAAGGATGCAAATGGTAGGGGATATGGAATCCCAAGATACTCACAAGTATGAAATGAGGGAGATGAAGCTGCAAGAGTGGAGCTAAGAGAGCTTGAAAGTGAAATTGAAGCTGCTATAACAAGCTATATGGAGTTGTGCAAGCAAGAGTGAGATGGTAGAATGAAGCTAGAAGCAGAAGAGTGGAGCTAGAAGAAGTTCAGAAGATCTTACAAGACCAAATGGATTGAAAAGACTATTTTTAAGGAGGGAAAAGAAGATTCTCCAACCGTTACAAGGCATCCTGGGCCGTTACCACTGAGAAAAGATGAGGACAAGTGGCAAACATGCTCGGAGACAGCTATTTGAGCATTGAAATGTCATAGGATGCTAGCACGACGTGTCTGGACACGTCACGCTAGTGTCCGGACATGTCACGCTACAAAACAATGAAAACAGGAAAATCACCAAGTCCAATGCAAAGTTGGCATGCAAGGATAGTTGTTGAAAAGGGGTGTTGGAGCATCCTTAGAAGGGAAAAAGGCTAATGTAGGGGCTAAAATGAGCCTACTGAAGATGCTAAGGGAGTGGATTGTTGAAATATTACCAAATCAAATATTACCACAAACTCCATTGTTGAAATATTTTCTTTAATGATTGTTGGTATGTGGATTATGCTTTTCTTGAAGATTACCTGCTTTGATAACATGTACTTAGCTCAAATTTGATGGATGATAATGAGTGAGAATGTACCTACATTTATAGGATTTTGGGACAGGCAATGGATGGTTGAGATACAATGGTAAGATCAATGGTAGAGGATGCTTGAGAGGATTTCCCTAGGATTAAAGAGAGAATGGAGGTTTGAGATGGAGGTTGTTGGAATGTGAAGGGATTGGATGGATTCACTAAATTTGGTAAGTGATTGTAACCATGAGGGGTATTAGGGATATGTGCACTTAGGAGCCCTATATTCTTGGGTTTGGTGGATAGAATATTGAAACCATAAGCGAAATTTTTCTTAGATGTTATTTATTCTTGGAATGGGTTGAGGGAATATAACTATAATTAAATAATAATAATAGCTAATTATTTTAGCCATGTGTGGGGTGGAAAATATGTGTAAATAATATTTATTTATTGTGAGATGATATGAGATGGAAAAAGGGGATACTTAAATAATAGGTTTATTTAATTGAGAGAGGAGAATTAGATGAAGGGGATTTGATCTAGGTGATGGGTTTGGTCAATTAGGACTAGGTGTACTAGGGAAACATTTAGGTATCTACATTTGATAACATGTACTTAGCTCAAATACTATTTATGTGTATAATAATTGGGGTGACAATGTATATGCATTGGAGAAACTCATATTATATGTTTTTCCTATCAAATATAAAAGGTAAGCTCAATAAACACTGTGAACCAAGATTCTAACACCCGCAACACACAAGAAACAATCAACTTATTAGATTAAATGCAATGTTAAAATCATGATTCCTCAAGAAATTCATTTGAATGTCAAAGAAGAACGAAATGAAGAACACAATAAACTTGAAACAAAATATCAAATCCTATTCTAAAACAAAACAAATTCTCAATCTCTTGAGGGAGTTGGTGCCAATTTGATGCGAAAATTGGCCCTTTCCCAACTCCAATGATGCAAGCTTGATGAATGTTGATGAATGATCCACTTTGATGAAGGATGATGAGTGCTCCAATAGAAAAATCTGCATAACCTAGCTATGAACTTAATGAGAATGGATGGAATTTGTTAATGATTTGAGCATAGTAAGTTTACTCAAATTGTGGATGATGAAATGAGGAGATTAACCTCTTATTTATAGAATGCCAAGATGAATGAATGTCCAAAATAGAGCAATGGGGGACTAAAATTCAACCAATGGCAAGATGCCACTTGTCAACCTATGAGTGGATGGAGGATGTGCAAGTTTTGAGGATTGTGCCAAGAGGGGGGAGATTCAAATTCAAAATATGGCTTGAAAGATGAGGTGAAAGGTGAAGCAAATGCACATGGCTCAAGAAAAGGAAATGCAAGAGATTTTAAATGCTTTGTTGGAAGGGACGAGTCCTTTTGGGGGGAGATTTCAGCTTTGAGGAATATTCCATCTTTGATGCCTTTTTTGAATGAAAATAGATGATTTATAAATCAATTAAATTGATTTTCATGTGCAAGTTGCAAAATTTAAAGGATTTGAGTGATTAAGATTAAATTAATTTAAGAGGAGATTAGGTGATTTGACTATTTGATTTAGATTTGTGGGTTGAAATAAATAAAAAAGAGATGAAAATGATTAAGACCTAGTGAAATAAATATTTTGATTTATTTAACCAAAGGAGGTTGATGTTAGATTAAATTAGATAAATGTTTGATTTATTTAATTTAATTAGATGAACTTTAAAGATTTAATCAAATAATATGGATTATTTAACTAAATAAAGATAGGAAGATGAAATGACCTAGCTAATTACACAAAGACAATGATTTAATTAAATCGAGGGATTTATTTAATTAAAAGGAGAATTATGAGGACTTTAATCAAATAAGGCTATTTGATTAAATGGTTAGATAGAGGGATAATTTAGGATGAGGTGATGTTAGTAGATTAGGATCGAGTGTACGATATCAATCTGTATATTTTCTATGTCTACAAATACCTTGTATTTTATCATTTAAAGTTGAATTTAAATTGTATTTTAAAATAACAATTTGTTGTTTTAAGCAATAAATAATATTCTGTGTTCAACTATTGAGTCATTTGTGTTGGATATGAAAATTAGAGATAACAAGATTTATGGTTATCAAAAGGTATTAAGATCATTAAGGTTACCTAATAATATGATATTGTTTTAACAACAAATCATATTTTTTCATTTCACTATTAGATATTCCATGATAAAATTTTGGTTGAAACTTTAAAAGTTCATTTTAAAGATATTTTTCACTAGAAATGTTAATGTGACAAGGGAATTGTCTATGCAGCATACAAGATGGTTATTTGACTATATTTATTAATTAATTAAAAATAAAGATATAATGCATTCTTTATTTTTAATTAATTAATAAATACGGTCAAATGACCATTTTGTATATACAAGAAATGATTTGATGAGTCACAAATCCAAACTTTGTATACTACAAGAAATGATTAGATGAGTCACAAATCCAAACTTTAACTATAAATATATAAAAGACCATTTCACATTTCTAAAAATATCAACATGACTACTAACACCTCTACCCTAACTAATTCCAACATCAACCAAACCAAACCAACCAAACCTTCCACAAAAATAATTACCCAAAATAAGTGAGACGGCGTTATTCTTTGACCCATATAAAGACTTCATTTTACTTCATAAGCCTGTTATTGTTTCCTCTTCAACAATATTGAAAAGAACATCATCTGTTAAACACAACCAAATTGTGCTAAGAGCTCTTGTATCAAGATCCTCCCAATCTTGATCATTCATATTTGCAGATTTCTTTAACTTTCCTACCAACGCTTTTTGCAATCATTGTTGCACTAATAAATCATGCATCTTGAGCTTCCATAGGTCAAAATTATTCTTCCCACTGAATTATCCACCTCGAACCTTGTATTCAAAACATTTTCCATCTGATACTACAAAACAAACACCAAATCCTAACATAGATGCGACAAAATAACTGCTCTAATACGACTTGTTGTGGAAACGGAAGTGTAAAACCCACAAACTTAAATAATTGCAGAACAAGTTAGATGTAAAGAAATACAAAAGATAATAAAATGAAATAATATAATAATAAACAAGACACAAATTTACATGGTAAAACCTTGCCAATATGCCAAGGAAACATCCATGGGGAAAAGTATCAGTATTTTTATTGTTTAGAAAATTTGATTACAACTTTCACATAGTTGTTGCTTTTCAATTATAATTCATTACAATATGATTTAGCCTTCAAAGCAACAAGATATATATAATATCTTCAACCTATGTTAAACATAGAAAAATCCAACTTTATTTTTATTGCTTTGTTTTTTTTATTGTTTTAAATATTTTTCTTTTTCTAAGATAACATTTTCCTTTATTTATTTCTTTTATCTTTTCTAAAGATAAAACTCTACTTTATTTTTAATTTATTGTTGTCATATCCAACACATGTGCCTAATGATGACCCATAAAGATCAACATTATGGATATGGTTGGCTTAAGCTTATCTTTTTTGTAATGGGCTCATTTGTGATGACTTTAATATAGTAGAGTTGCTCAAGTACAAAGAAGGAGCTCTATTAATGTATTAGTGCATTTTTATATTACTTAAAAATTGTTTAGGTTTCTAAAACCTAAAGTTTCAACAATTCCCTACCATAACATACCCTAGATTTACATGGTTTAATAGCTATATGGGTCTTAATAAGGTCCTAAATCAATTATATAGTTTTGTAGACACTTAAAATTGTCTCGAGCTTATGATGCCATTTTTTGATTAATTTCTCATCTAATTCTTCATCTAAATCTAATTCTTTGTCTAACCATAATTCCTCGTCTAACCTTTAATCCAATTTCACCCTCTTTTCATGCACACATAATTAAATAATTTTTATTGTTTAATTATACTAATATTTCCCATTTCATTAATCCATTTGATTAAATAATTATTACTTAATTATTTAATTATTAACATTGTCTTTGATTAAATAAATACTTTTATTTATTTAATCTCACTAATCTAATAATTAATTAAATTATTTAAATTTAATTAATTATCCATGGTTTTGAAAATAAATAATTTTTAATTTTCAAAAAATGAACTCTTACACACCTCCACTATTTTCAAAATTTAAACTCTTCCAAATTGCCACTAATTTGCCTAATTTTCTTCCACCCACTAATTTTGCCTCTATTCCACAAATTTCTCCAATCACATGGCACTAATTTCAAATTTGAGAATGAGCAAGTGTCCCATGAAATTGTCTCATTTGATCTCAACCCTTCATTTCTCTACTCAATCTCGTCCATCCATTTCACCATCTTCTCATCTATATATTCAAGCTTTGAGCTCTTCATTTCTCTAATCACCACCATCTTCAACCTTTCATTGAAATTATCATCTTGAACCACCATCATCTTCAATCTTTTGCTATCCCCACTTTTGTCTTAAGCTTTTTACTTGGTACACTTTAAAACTAAGAGCAACATAACTTAAATATTCAAAAGCGAATGAGAGAAGAACAATGGAGATCAACCAATGAAGGTATAAAGGTATAATTTGCTTTGTTTGTTTGCATTTAATTTCCTTTATGCTTATTTGTGCTTCATTGTTTTGGATTTGGTTTTATAAGCTTAATTCTAATGGTTTGGAGGTTGCCTTTAAGGATTTAAGCTTAGCCAATCAAATTTTCAGATCCATACAAGTTTCATGATTTCTAAGCAACATGTGTTCCCCCTTTTATTTGATAAAGGGTGATTAGTGAAACTACATTTGAAGACCATCATTTATGATCATTCTCCCATGACATTTCAACTTTTATGGGATGGAAATCCCTTCAAAATTCTTAACACTAAATTCTTTCAGAACACATCATTATTTTTCATAAGAGATAATCAAACTCATCATGCATGTGTGGCACCTTGAGCCTCACCCACCACTTGCTTACAATAGGAATAAATGGTAGAATATTGCAACTACTTGGAATATCACCTTTCTATGGTAGTTTGGTAAATAGGCAGTGATATTTTCCCAAAGGACCAACATTACTACCAAAACATTTATTAGGGTGTCCACTCAATTGGAAAGAAACCCTTCAATCTTTCACTCTAGATCTTGGCTGCTCATCTAAAATTTAAGATCCATCTCATCAAATCCACCAAGATAAAGGTGCTTATATTTCAGCTTGTTTTCGTTGGATCAAAGTTGGCAATAAAGCTTCAAAATAATTTTTTAAATCCCTCCACCTCAAGAAAGACAAAACCCAAATGAAGGTTGTCCAAAATTATCATTGATAACTCACAACCCTCCTAAATATATCCATTGCTTTCTTTGGATCCCTATAGGTTAGTTTTTTCAATTCCAAGAGGATGCAAATTATGCTTAAGCTTTGTAATAGTGTATGAATGTTTCAAAATTACTCCCAAGTTGATTCATTATGCACAAGTTGCTTGTGATTTGTGACATATACTTGATAAGCACCATTTTGTTCTTATGCAATTGGTCAATGAGAATGCCCCTTGTCTAGATGAATTCCTTGTGAACTATTCAAAGATCTATGGCATTTCACTTGTTTAAACCTACCCTATGTCTACCAAGAAAATATTTTTTAAGAATGTTTAGGGAGCACAATCATTGAACAAGGGAATATTAAATGTATCCCCAAAGCTAGGGTCCTAGAGCTTATCACTTGTTGGAGATCTATCACCTTGCCTAACATGCATCAAAAAAGATCGTATCCAAATCTTTAGCTTTGCACATCTATTATTTTCTTGACTCCATTATAAAGTTGAAACAAACAAGGTTCACTAAAATAGGCTATATTATATATGACAAAAAATAACATGACCTAAGAAAGATTAAGCATGCTAGTGTAAAAAGGGACCTACTAATAATTAATTAGGTGATTACCTTTTCACTCTACATCACCCTTTAAGGAGGAGCTAAAAAATGCACCGATGATGAATGTATAGATGGATGCATGAATAGGTCCTAGCTACAAGTCCTAATTTGGTACCCATGTATAAACAAATAATTCTCTCATAACAAAATAAAATGAGAAAACCTCATGGGAAAAATTCCTCTCCAAAAGAGAAAATGAAATAAATGTGTACTAGTTAAATAAGGAAAGGAGGAGGACTTGATATGACCCCCAAAGACTACTTTTGTCACATAAGTATAATATGTATCCCCCAATAAGAGAGAAAAGATGAGAATATGATTCTTATAAAAAAGAAGTAGCTCCTATATCAATGATGATACCTTGAATTCTGTGTTGCTATCCATATATATGTGAGCTAATCCTCACTGTGGTTTTTCCCTTCTTGGGTTTTCCACATAAATCTGGTGTTCTCATGTGTTTGATGTGTTTGCATTACGGTTTCTCATGTTTATATTCTTCTAATGCATGATAAGGGTTTAATGGTTGATAAGGTTTTAAGGACTAATGTAGATCTGAAGGTTAATGAGGGTTTTGATGTTTTAATGTACAACTAATTCACCCCCCCTCTTAGTTGTCTTGTGCATTCAACATATTGTACTTCATTGTATTTATTTTTGTATGGATGTATTTGTAATGTATAATGCCAAGTGGAAGAATATTAGGATTAAGGTACCATTTACCTTATCCTATATATATTTTATGTATCTCCAACACTCTTGGAAAATACCCTTAGATTGTTTAGGGTGTAAATGAAAAATATTTTATAGTTAATATTCCCTAGGAATCTTAGCATTATTTTTTATATGCATCAATGAAGGAGGTGGAGCATAAAAATGGCTTCTAGGCACTAGGATTGAGGAGTAGAGAATCTTGTATGATTGATGGGATCCGCATTAGTGGGTCATTCCAAAATGGAGCACTATACTTAAGTATGAGAGCCATCAAGAGCTACGAAAGCAAAGATGTTTTTTTGGTTACATTTACTATTCTAAGCTGCAATTAATTGTTCCTATGAGATGTTCGTGTGAAGCAATTTATCATTTAATAATCTCTAAAGATCTCTTCAAGGAGGGAGTGGATTTTTTGCATGATACCATGGTTTTGGTATCTATTATTTTGGTAAACTATTTATGATCTTTTCCTCTCTTTGCATGCCTATATATTGAGGGTATAAGATAGTGGTTTTATAAAATTATTATATGGGTACAAGGTTGTTGCTAGACTACTGTCAAAGTGAAGAGATTGTTAGTGTGTTGGATGTATCTCATTCTTGAAGATTAATATATACTTGTCCTATTTCTAATATGAAGTTTTTTTTTTTGAAAGGGTTTATCCACATAAATCTAATGTTGATATGGTTTGTTGATTTTATACAATCACTTAAATATCATATGGTAATCATTAGATAAAGAAATTTATTTTAGATTGCATACACATGTAAGAGATTTTATCATAGTAGTTTCACCTTGTTTCTCAACAAGCTAAAATCCAACCAATCCAATCAACCACACATATATATGTAGGATGTTATGCAAAGGCTACTAGCAACAAACCATAAGAAAAAACACATAAATTTGAGGGGTTATTTTGTATCCCTCACAAGAATGAGCATATTGAAATCATCCAAACTCCCATAGAATTGGTGTTCCCACAAATCAACCTATAGCTAAGAGAAGGCAAGCCATCCCTTTCAATCTATTCAAAAGTCTCATAAAATCCAAAAATAATCCACTTATTGTTGCTTGAAGTTGAGAAACTATATCCAACAAATGATTGAGCAAGGAGACACTAATCCTAAATGAAATGAACCCATATATCAAAATGAACATCAATATATGTATTGAATCCACAATCAAATTATTTCACAACTAACTCAAGGTCAAAACACCCACATCGATCCCATAAATCCTAACCAAGCACAGAAATCCTATCAACCCCCCGTTGACCCCATCGAGAACCAACATCCTATCCATTAGGCCAACCATCTTTGCTCAATTTGGCTTCATCACAAATGAAATTTTTGAAAATCCCAATAGCTCCAAACTACCTAAAGATGAATTTGTGTCTTTCTTCCAAAGTAATGAATATCCCATTGTAATTGAACATGTAAAATAATGAACAGTCAAGGAAATGGGTTTGGACCTCATGAACAAGGAACCCTTGAACCCATTCAAGTTTATGCAAACCAAGAATTCTAGGGCATAAAACTCTCTTGATAAGTAGAATAAGGATATCACTCCCATAAGTGTTAGGGTGACTTCCCCAACATCAAAATAGGTCTCTCTCAAATGTTGTTCCTCTAAGAGGCTTGTTGCCATCAACTCTTTCATCAAACCCATCATCTCCATCACCAATTCTTTCATTGAACCCAATTCCAACCTTAGCCATCCACCTCCTATATCCATCATCCTAGACCAATGAAACCATGTACCGTGAAACATATTCCATAATGATAAAGCTATCACCACATTCATAGGAATCCAAGTTAATACTTACGTAAGGGATCATAAAATAAGATTTGAAATAGACTTGGATGCATTAGCATATCCCAAGAAACCCCTCCAAATGCATAAAATCCATGTACCCTAAAACTTGAAATCTTAAGCATTTCAAAGGCTAAAGGCCCAAAAATCTATGTGAGTAAAAAAAAACCCATATGCTTAAGTCCACAATTGAAAATCCAAAAATCCCAAAATTGAAAGTTCATTTGGGTTCCAAAATCTAATCTTTAAAATCCAAGAATCCCAGAGCAGAAATCCATAAATCCAAAGCCAACAATTAGTATTCCACAACCTCAAATACTCACACATTTGAAACCCACTTGGACTCCACAATCTAGCAATCCAAATAACCATGCAAAAATCACACAAGCTAAAACACGAAATTAACTTAGCTCCCAAATTTTGGCAATGCAAATACCCAATCCTAAATCCACCATCCCACCATCCAAGAGCATACAAATATGTCATCCCCTAAGCCTACAAGTTCCAAAATCCACCATCAATAACAAAAGAGTCAATCTCATAATACAACATAGTGTGTGAACCCAATGATCTTAATTCCCCTTAACCCATCTCAATTTTCCATCCTACATACATTTGTGACTACATCTTTTTCATCCAACCCTTCACATAATACCCATACATTATCCATCAAACCTCCCTCCCACTGCATTTTCCTTGACAACACCTTGGAGAGAAGCCAACATAGCAATCATCAAGGCTCACAATAACATCCACAGAACATAACACTACGAACATAGCAGTAGCAACATGGTCCACCTAAAGATACTATATAAAATGAGATATTAACAACTTGTCATAAAATAAAGACTTGAATCCACAATATAAAAATCAAAATAACAACTACCCATTATTTAATTTTATAAATGCCCTCTAAATACTTAATAGTTTGACTTAATATCTTCGTTTATACTAATTTACTATGTATTCTAACTGCCCATTATTTACTTTTATTTATAAAATGTGTACATCCAATAATTACAAAACTACTCACACAACTACTAAAGGTGATAAATGCTTTCCTTTGGGCTCCACTAGGAAAAACTTGGTAAGCGTTGTAGATATTACTTGTACACCATTCTTTTAAAAACGAGTACATGTCTTATAACAAAGAGCATATGGATGTGTAAATTGCAAGCGAGTTCAAAGGAGCTGCTGACATTATTTTTAGCTTTTTCTACAAGACAGTATCGTTCAAGTTGCAAGGCAGTACTTTTCGTCTCTAATAAACCTTCTATTCAATTAAGAAACACATAAAAAGAGCTTACTTGCAAGGCATCCAAAGTTGAGCAGGAAGAAGACCCTGAATCCATTACACGAGAAACTTTTCTAGTTTATCGTATATACAATGAAAATGAAGCTATTTTAACATATATATATATATAGCTTGTGGAAGAGTGGAAGATATCATTCAGAGAGCAGAAATGTACACTAAGGGAGACTCTGCTGTTGGCTTAGAGGATTTAGCCCTGTATGCCTCCTTAGTAGGTTCTCAGATTTCTTTCGCTGTGCTTGGTGTTCTTATGGGAAATGAATTGGCAAAGGGTACAAATCCCCTGACTTTTGTGGCTTATTCCAGTGGCTTTGGGGGATTGGTACTCAGCCCTTTTGCCTTCTTCCTTGAGAAGTAAGGAATCCTCTGAATAAGAACTTATTTTAGAGATAGATTTGCAGAAACAATGAAATATATGTGCTTAATGGACGTGGGAATTCAAACTTGAATTAAATAAAACTGTCCCAAAAACACACCATGACAATGTGTGAAGTATGTTGTTTCAATTGGAGTCTTGCTTTGAAATATTTCAGACGATGATATAAGAATGCTTGGATCTTTCAGGGAATGTTATATACTTAATCTGTTTTAACTTTCTGTCGGACAAATGCAGGAAAAAGCGGTCCAAGGTTAGTTTCTCTCTGTTGGTTCAAGTGCTTGTGCTCTCACTTGGCGGGTGAGTTGATTTGTACCAAAGATTTGTATGTAATGTGTTACAAATTGAACCAAAATCATAAATTGAATGCCCTATTTGTCTGTCATTAAAGAGTGTGTGCATTTCAAGCGTTGTTATTAATGGGATTGAAGGAAACGTCTCCTTCCTTTTCTTCGGCAATGCCCAACTTGGCGCCTGCAATTATTTTCATCATGGCATGGGCTTTGGGGTAAGTACTCTGCAGTCATGCTTTTTACTTGTTGAAAGATTTAATTATGTTTTATGCCCTGGGTTTTGTGGCTTAATTGGTACAATACTTTTGTACTTTGCAGCATAGAGAAAGTAGACATCAAGTGTGTTCATAGCCAATTCAAGATTATGGGTACAATGATTTGTGTGTGTGGAGCAATGGCCATGAGTTTTCTGCACGGTCCTGCTCTGAGCCAGCTCTGGCCTTCACTACACCCTCGCTCACAAAACATCATTCTTACATTTCTACAGGAGGGGAATTCGGACAAAACTATTGCAGGATGTATATACCTCTTAACAGCTGTGACAATCCTGTCATCTTCTATGATAGTACAGGTCATGTCTTATTTTTTGTTTTTCTCTGTAGTTTCTATTAGTCAGTTTACTGTACAGAAACTTTGCCTACATTCATGAGCCTCTCATTTTAGCAGTCGTACCATTAGGTTCTGACTAAAGTTTGTGAGCATGCAGGCTAAGACACTGAAAAAGTATCCAGCCCCATTATCCCTGACAGCAATCACAGCACTTCTTGGCTCCATCCAAACTGCTGTCTTGATAGCGACTTTAGACAAGGGTTTTGATGCTTCATCATGGCTTTTGGATTGGAGTGGGTTTGTGATTGTTATGTTTGGGGTGAGTGAAATATATTGAGTTTTCTACAGTTGGTATATTCTGTGTAGATTGTTGATTTGGATGAGTTAGTTGTGCAGGGAATCGTTTGCAGTGCAATAGCAATTAGTTTGCAGTTATGGTGCATTCAGAAAAGAGGACCTGTATTTGTTGCAACATTCAACCCTGTCTCTACTGTTTGCTCTGCTATCTTGTCATCCTTCTTTTTAGGTGAAACCTTCCATCTAGGAAGGTGGGTCTTACTTTTTTAATTACATAGTTTGAATTATATATCTATCTTTTATTTTGAAATATTTGTTTAACACCATGATATTGGATTAATGTTATGAACAGTGTAATAGGTGTGCTGCTAATATTTGGCGGTCTGTACTTGGTTCTATGGGGCAAAAGCAAAGATGTCCATGAAAAAGAGCAGTTAAACAGTTGTGAGCAAGTATCAATAGATGTAAAAAGACCTTTACTACATTGATATTCAAAAAATGGTGCAATCCAATGTATTTATTGATCAGGAGCTTCCAAAATACCATGCACTCACTGTGTATGTAAGCCATTTGGCAGATGGATCGAATATAAAACCACTTCATCATAGATTCCTATACCAGAAAAACAGAGATATTCCATGATGTTTGAACAAATCTGTTTGCAAACATACAAACTCAGGAACATTTGTCTTAAAAGTGGACTGAATTTGGACATCCGGCCTTACATGTAAGAAAATTTTGACATCAGAAACTTAACATAATCTTTCCAAGTTGTTCACTTAAATCCGCGTCTTTATATTCATTTAAATCATCGAATTAGGTGTTATGGAGGAGTTTCTATTTTTTTTAACATGAAATGTTAAAAAACTTAATTGATTTATTTTTTAACTAATAATCAATGTTAAACAATTTAAATGTATGATATCTGGCAAAAAAAAAATTTGAATTGGTGGAGGAAATTTTCAAATTTGTTCTAAAAGTATTTGTTAAATTGAGAATTAAAAAATAAAGATTTATATTTCGAAGAACAAGTTTTCAATTTATCTTATGGTATATATTTTTCATCTCATCTCATAGAAATAGATCAACAACCCCCCCAATGAGACTCCATCCTTGTTAGTCCTCATTCATATTAATTAAAACAAGGCTTGGATAACATCCCTAAAGAATCAATGGGAGCATGAGCAAGTATGTGGGGTTTGATTCCTTGCAAGTGGGTTGGGCACAAAAGACGAAGAGAGTGATGATGGCGATGATGGAGATGACAATGAGGGCAACGAAGATAGGGTGGATTTTTGGGGCATGAATGAGGACGAGTTTCTTCTGGACATTTTGTTGGAGGACAGGTTGAAGGAAGTGTATGGTGTTCATGTGTTTGTTGATAGTATTAGGTCTTTGAAGGGTAGTTTTAAGTTGGATTTGTGAAAGGGTTTTCTCTTCTTAGTGTTGGGGTGGGTATTGCCTTAATGGAGGTGTCTTCTATTGTCAAGTCTTTTGGTTCCCATCCAGACTTGTCATGGCTCCAATATGGTGTTGCTCTGGTGGAGGGTTCTACCATGCCACAATCTACTATGTTGTTTAAGGTTCCCGCATTTGAAGTTACAACTATGGTTTTCTAAGTTGATTGAGGATACTTTGTCAAGTAATAATGTGCCTAGCCTTGCCTCAATTGGCTCTTGCCTCTCGATGAGGGTTCTTGATGCCTTGGTTGACAAAGCTTATGCTTGCTTGGTGAATGCTCTCTTAGGGAGGTTCTTAGGCTCCCATTTGAATATTGACATTGTTTGTAGTTGGGCTTCAAAAGGATGGCATGTTGTTGATTAGTTTCAAGTGGTTACAATGTCAAATGGTTTCTTCATATTCTCCTTCCAATCTTTTGAGGCAAGTAAGTGTATTTTACAAGGAGCGCCTTGGTTCTTTGGATACAGGTGGTTACAATGTCAAATGGTTTCTTCCTATTCTCCTTCCAATCTCTTGAGGAGAGTAAGTGTATTTTACAAGGAGCGCCTTGGTTCTTTGGATACAGGTGATTACAATGTCAAATGGTTTCTTCCTATTCTCCTTCCAATCTCTTGAGGAGAGTGAGTGCATTTTACAAGGAGCGCCTTGGTTCTTTGGAAAATGTATCCTCTATTTAAAAAGATGCACTTTTGGATCCAATGCTTCGAAGGAAAAATCTAATCGGGTCCTCATTTGGGTGAGACTCCCAGCACTCCCTTTGGAATACTAGGAACTACAACCAATTACTCCTAGGATATGTTTTTCTTTATGTCCCACACAACTTTCTTCCATTTAGATAAAGGTTTAGGAACTAGTCCATAGAGATATGGAAAAATATTAAGCCACCTACAATGTGTTAGGATTCCATCTTGCCAAGACTTAAAGTTCCATCAATTTAACCTTATTATAGTATGATGCATCTTGATACCCATATTAAACTCCTCAATTCTAGTCACACAATAGAGCATTTAAGAGACATAAACCAACACAAGCAAAGATTACCCCCCCTAAATTACTCAATCATGAAACCCCCAAAGAAATATATGAGGTTGGAACTTTAAATTCTTAGTACGGTTACAAGTGCCACTTGCCAACAACAACGGAGTGGACTTGATCTTAGTGCATACAAAATTCCAAATTTGAACACAAGCTCAAAGTAAAAATTTTACACAATATGAGATCAATATGATTACACCACTGGAAAGTACACAAAAATATGCACTTTCAAAAAAATCACATAGTGTTGATGTTAGCATATGGCATGGTTAAAATTGATGGCCAAGGGGTTGTAACGCCAGAATATTTCCTCACCTAGTAGAATATGTTGTAGAAAAAATATTCCAAAGAATATGCTCTAATAAAATGGTTGTAAAAATATGTTAGGAATATTTTTTGCTAGAATCTCTACTGTGTCAGAATCTTTAATTTTTTTCAGTTTTCGACTATACCAGCTGGGCTTCTGTGGCCCATTGTGCGACCACCACGTGGTGTAATACTAGTGGGTGGTACACAGCCATGGGTACTTGGTACCCTCTGCTGTCATAGGAGTCTGCAGTACCCTATGTCAATAGGGTACACAAACTTTTTTTTCAAGTTTAATTTTATTTAAATAAAATTTATGAAAACCTTTATAAGCCAAAAAAATTTATTAAATATTTTTTTCACCTACCACTCACCATTTTTCTTTCAACTATACCATCCAATTGTAATTATGACGGTTGTACGGCTGTAGGTAAATGAAGGATGGATTTTTTTTCCTCAAGCCTGAGGCAAGTCGTCCAATTTTCATGATTTGATAGTTGATCTTGGGGTTTTTGGGCCTTTTGGATGCAATGGTAGGGTTGGATTTGACCAAAAATGCTCCAAAATTGTAGCTACCTCTTGAACTTGACCACACTTCAGCCTCAAACCCTCACAGATCTAGCCTCATATGTCCAATTTAGATGAAAAAAAGGAAAAAATGACTTTATCGAACCCTCTGAACTCAATGGTGAGCTCATATTTGCACCAAAAAGCTCTAATTTGAACTTGCAATGCAAAGGCATAAAGAGAAAACCCTCAAATTTGGTATTTCTTTCAAACTTCTTTGATTCTCCAAACCATCATTCAATGCAAGAGAAAAACATACTCAAATTTCAAGATATACCAGGATTTTTAACCTAGATCTCTACATAAATACTAACAAGAAGAAATCATAGAAGCTCTAATACCACGTAAGAGTTGGTATAGAATAACTCTACACCATGCAAGATTTGGCTGAAGATTATAGCCACCCAAGATCTAGGAACTTCATGAAAGCACAAGAGAGATCAACTATGAAATAATAAGGCTATTATATCAATGGACACAAATGATAGCAATTATTCTATCAATGATATCAATCAATCAAATATGATTTGCACATGTGAGGTCACTTGGTTATATAGCCAAGGTGAGACATAGGATTAAACATGATTATGACAAGTGTCTTAATCCTATGTCATGTGACAACTTATCATAACTACCTAGGACACGTGTTAAAAGTGAAAAGATAAGGTAAGATCTAATGACAACTACCACCTTTTAGAAAGATTCCCTCCTAAAAGCTAAGTAAAGTTAACATGTAAATAAAACCTAGTAGTGACTATCTATAGGTAAAACACCTATTTACACCAACAAACCCATGTCAAGGAAGAGGAGAAAAATATTAAATATTATACAAATTCTATTAGTGGTCGACTCCCTCTCCATTATGGCATCTAAAATTAAAATATAATATTTACAAGAGGGCCAACCCCCTAGAGATGGGCACCCTATCTTAGGGATGTAAATAAATCAAAATAAAATATTCTTTTATAGTTGTTGGTCGGCCTTCTAGGGAGAAGCACCCACCTTTGGGCAATGTAATTGAAATGATAAAAAATTATAATGATGTTGGTTGATGTGATTAGAGAGTTGTGACTGTTGGTGAAAAGGAATCTTGGAGGTGTATTAAAGAGAGATATTTGTGGATCATTTGAACAACCGTTCATTGAATATCAATCCTAATTTTAGAGAAAATTTATAGTAGAGAAGAGAAAATTTATGTGAGTAGAATTTAAAGGAGACTAATTGAAATCACATGTTTGTAAAGTTTCTATGGTGAAATCATGCAAGATTCATAAATGTACATGTGAATATTTGGAGCAGATAATGTGTAGAATTATGTGAATATTTACTTCAGATTTGAGAGGAACCATTGAAGATCTTATTGTAGATTTGAGTGGAGGCATGTATTATATATTTAAGAGCAAAGTCTTAAAGGATATTTTTTTGATGTGAGAAAATTTTGAAGATCATCTAGAGTAGATCCAAAACATTATATTGCTTTGCATTTCGAAGGTTAGCACCTTGTACTTTGCTAGATTCAGAGGTTGGAGCCTCTCACTCAAGAGATTGGTGTTGTAGAGGATGGGGACTGACTACTTAGGACCCCAAGTTACGGGAGGGTTTAGAAAAATAGGTTGCCCTGATCTATCTCATGATAAGGGATCGTTTAAGATAGGTTTGATGCTTAAAGGGGTGAAAAGGAAGGATAACTAATCTGCCTCTTTCCTTTTGTCAACCTAAGAGTCTTAGGAATTCAGGTGAGCACGTTTCTAGAGTTTGGACTATGACTTAGGTAGCTCACTGCCAGAGGATTACAGTGCAGGACACAAATGATAGTGCGAAACGTTGGCATATTAGTGGGGTGCTGGCATTCATATGGATAGAGAGTGTAAAGTACAATGAAACTCAAAGAGAACCCACTAACAACCTAACAAGTATAGTTTAATGCGATGACAGAAAGAATAAAGTTACTAAATAACTAAATAACAAGAAGAATACTTTAACTTGATCTAATCTATGAATTGAAAAAAGAGGGTGAGGAAAGCACACCTTCCAACCCACGAGTTGATATCTTCGAGATCTTCACATGATGAGAAACCTACACACAAAAGATGGAAAAATGTTGGGGTTGTGTATAGAGAACTACCGTAGTCAATCCCCTACTTTGGTGTTTCCACCTACATGGACAACTAGTATAGCAACAATAGGAGAAACGCGATAAAGAAAGATATTGAAGTGAAGGTACTAAGCATTATGCTAAATAAAAATATGGTATGAAAATAATACGATAATGCTAGAGAAAAAAAAATGGAGTGATCACCTTCAACCACATCCACTCAAGGAAAATGGGAGAAGGAGTGAGCTTGCAAGCTTGCAAACATCAACATTGCCACAACAATGGAGAAAAGAAACCAACAAATGGTCAACTTACAACTTCAATGGAGGTGAGAATTCTTGAGAATTCTATGAAAAGAGTGTGTAGATAGTTTCCAAGAATGAATGAGATCAAGAGAGAGTGAAAGAATGAAGGAGATAGTCATTTGAAGATGAAATTGGAGGAAAATGAGTCATTTGAGGTCGGTCAAGGGAGCATGGATGTTACTCTTCGTCACCAATGGAGAATTGTAACACCCCTGCTGATTCTAGAGGCATGAATCCTATCAGGATAGTAGCACGCCACGTAGGCGTCTATGAACTATGCTAGTGTCTTCGACAAAATATCCTCCACTAACAGAAGAAACAATTTCCAATTAGATGTGAAGCAAATGAAGAACATGGAATTGTATTATCAAACTTAATTTTCTAAGGTAGGAGGAACGTAAATGTGGAATTTGCAAGGGGTGCACATTCACACCATTACATTTTTCCCCCACTTTAGCTAGCATAAGTGTTAATGAATGCACAGTAAATTAGAGTGAAAGTTGAGAAATGTATACCTGACCCATCAAGGAAGTAGACTGCAATCTGACACACTTGAATGTAGAGGAAGAGGAGATGGTTCCATAGGTACTCAATCTTGAGGAGAGTTAAACAAATGCATCGCACGCCCTTAGACCTACGAAAGGTGAACATAAGGCTCTATAGGTGCTCGGTCATATAGAGGAGGTTCCCTAAGTGCTCGGTCATGAGGGAGGCCAAATGTGAAAGGCTTCGTAGAGTTTGATAGGCCCATACAACTGCTTAGACTTCCAAGGAAAAATTGAGGTGTTTGGTCCTCCAAGCTTGATTGAAAATTAGTTTCATAGGAGCCCAGTCCTGCAAAGCGACATGTTAATCTATAGAAAAAACATGTTAGATAGCAAAAATCCTTGCAAGAAGACGAATAGTCATGCAGATTGTCAACAATTGTAGGAGAAGCTTTCAAAGGGGTCCCTCAAGAATCCTTCAAAAGAAAAGGGGTCCACTCAAGGGTCACTCTGTTTGAAAGGTAATGGCAATTTTTGCAAACGATTCTAGTATCAAGGAATCCTTTCGAAAGATCTTTTTCATCAAGGAATTCGAAAGGAAGAATACTCCCTTACAAGGGAAATTTTTCAGACTTCTTCATTAGAAAAAGTACTCCCTTCTTGAAGGAAAGTTTTTAGATTCTCTCTTCACAAATCCATGATGGAAGAAAAATTTCGCTAGGGGTCCTTGTTGAAGAGTGAGTTTTTCTGAAAAATAAGGAATTTTTAACGAGGGATTCATTGGCCACCAAATACACCTTTTTAATATTGAAGCAATATGATAGGCCCCCTTAGGATGGTGTGTGCTAAACACAAAGGCACGTGACATCCTAAGGAGAGAGAAGGAAGTGATGTTGTGGTCTACAATACATGACGAGATGTAATAATGGAAATGTTGTTGCACACACGAGGGACAACACATAGGCACCTCACGAAGCAAGCAAAGAAGAGAGAAATATAAAAAAATAATGTAAGCAAAGAAATCAAGAGACATGGGGATCTGATATTTTGAGGTCAAAACTGCTCATAGATATAGATAGAGAGATATAATATAATAATATATATGATATATCATCAATCCCCTACTATATCAAACCATGTGAAGAAAGGTATGTGCAAAAAAATAAAAATAAAAAATTGGGTCAACAAGGAAGGCAGGCTTAAATTCCACCAACACTTTGCATCGTCCCCAATTTTCAAAAATCAAGGCACAACAAAGAGAAAAATGATTTGACAAATAGAAGAATTTTACGACACAAAACACTCCTCTATCCAAGCACCTACAAGGGTGACAAGGGTCCTCCAGGAACACATAAAACAAGCATGGGGGAAATACAACACACAAAAATCTAATCTAAAGATAAAGAAGAGGTACCCTCCTCGTACTAATCAACTAAGAGGTTGCCATTCTCCCAATCTAGATCATTATAAGGGGAAGTTAGATGAGCCTACAAGGTCAGATAGCAAGGGGAGCACCCTTCGACTCTCATATGACAAGAGCTAAGGAAGAGAGCCCCTCGAGGTCTTCTTTGCTCAACTCCTATGAGGTAAACGTCATTGACTTTGCAAAAATCATCGACAGAGCCAAGACATCATCCACTGAGTTGAACATGCACTTGATGGGAGTGCCATGTGTCAACTGAATGGGCAATGAAGGAGGCACTTGAGATCCACTGCCGACCTCCATTGCCAACCTCACCAAAAGACTCAAAGGCAGTGACAAACTCAAGGGACATCAGGGCTACCTCCATTGCTAAGATTATGCAAGCCAAAGCATAACCAACTTACGAAGAAGGTGATTCCTTCTTCTAACCCCCATTAGAAGCAGGGTTTTCCTCTAACTTGCATTTCATTGGGGGATACAAGACCCCCATGGATGAAGCAAAAGGTGAGGAAGAAGAGGAGAAAATCACAATAGATACCACCGAGATATTCAAAATATCCATGGGCTTAGGAAAAGGCGAGATCTATAGAAGGGACATCAGGAGAGGAGGCTCAACTGAGGGAGCAATGAACACTTGCACCCTTTTAGGGTGAGGTTCATCCATGCTCACAGGGGGAGTTGAAAGAAAGATCAAGGCGACGAGAACTGAAACAGAAGGGGTGGAAGAGGACACAACAAGAGACACTGAAGTGGGAGGTGTCAATGCCTCTTCCATTTTTTGCAGAGCAGTTGGCTTAGCGGCCAGAGCCTTCCTTCGATGCTTACGATTCACGTGCAAGGTGGTTTCTTTGGCTCTGAGAGCTAGAAGATGCAACTTGAGAAGGAGCAGGAGGCTCCTATTTTGTCATCGGCATGTCCACCACAACTGTTACCTATGGAGGGAGTGAATCTGGGATAGAAATGAGAGGAAGAGATGTAGGAGCAAAGAAAACAACCAACAAAGAAGCATACTCAAGCACCTCAGCGGTGGGCCTCTTCCCATTCACCACCCTAGGGGCAGGAATAGTAGGAGGTTGCAGAGGTCAAGACGCAGAAGCTACTCCGTGGGGGCCCTTCCCCTTACCATACAAGATAGGCCGAGGCATCATGGGCAAGACAAGAAGGTTGAATACTTGACGCTTGGCCTTCCACCAAGTGGGCACCATTGGACTCCCTAAGAGATGAATGGGGGCGGAAGCTGAGGGCGCCACACCGGAACGAGAAGTAGAAGTAGGTGGAAATACAGAGGAAGAAGAAGGCTCCTGAATGTGAGCAAACTTCTCCTTCTCCTTTTGAGAGGCAAAGGTAGCTCGATGATGTGGTATCATGCAAGCCTTCACTAAAATAGCATAGGGGCAAGGAGGATATAGGTCACTTTTAGTGTTCTGCCCCCATTCTTGTATTTTACGTAAGTGCAATATAATAGGTTCGTCCTTGGAGGAAGCAGACCAATAGGGGCAAGCCAAAAGTGATCTAATGAATAAGCTCCACACGACACTAGGGTTTGTACCCAGTTTCGTGCATAACATGCATGAAGCCCTCATGAGAGAATTTCAAACATTTATGGATCATCGAAGGGACTACGTTCATGAAAACTAGCCAAGGAATGCTTAGCTTCACTCCAAACAAGTTGGACTCTGGGATAATATCGAAAAAGGGAATTCATAGTCTTGGGACCAACCAGGACTAAAAGTGTGATGAAATCGATGGGAGGGACGTAAATCCCATCATGTGTACATATCGTGCTTTTAGATTCATCATACACATCCTTATGTAAACAGTTTATTAGTATGATCTCCTCTATAATAACATTAACTCGACATGTCCCTGTAAAACCTGTTTTTTCCCTATATTGCTCTATCTTTGTTTGTTTTAACTTTGTGGTTTCAGGTCCCTATAAAACCTGTTTTTTCCTTTTCAAAAACATTAACTCGACATGTCAGATCAATTAGAATTCCAGTCACGATATTCCCATTGATACGAGTGAGAATGTACATGGGAGAGGGTTCTCTATTAGCATTCATCGACAAGTCTTGCGATGTAAAGGTTATAGTAGGTGACCCATTTGCAGGCTGCACAGATGGGATGGGAAGATGCATGAAAGAAGGCATCTTCTACGTACACTAAAAAATACTTTCTCAGAAAGCCCCAAGGGTTTAACAATTAGATAGTGACCTAAATTCTAGAGTTCGCTCCATAGGGTTTAGGGGCTCTTCTAGCTACGCCACTAGGGGTCGTAGGTTGGGTTGCAAGGCTAGGCACCTTGCAACACACACACCTACAATACACCTAGCACATGAGAGAAGATTCCTTCAACACTACGAAACATAACCAAAACATTGTACTCGATTCGATATAATCCGTCTTCATTGCCTAAATTTTTTAACTAATGATATTAAAAAAAATAATTTAAAAATTTAGAAAAGTTAAAAAATATACACTTTACTTTAGAAAAATTAAAATATAATATATGAAAAGAAAATAATCATTTTTGACCTTTCGTAGGAACTAATAAAACATAGAAGGCATGGAGTTATCATGAAACATGGAAGAAAAAAATAAGGAAATAATAAATATTAAGTATGAGTTAAATGTTTTTCCATAAATTTATGACAACGTCAAACAATTTTCTTGACAATTTATGAAGGTTTTGATAACCATGGATGTACCATAAGGGCAAAGGCTATCCAACCCCCAAAACAACATGGGGCATGGATGCATATGCCTCTGCATAATCTATGGCCGTGCAAACCAACCATGTGTTGCAAACCAACTGTGTGTCTGATATTTACTTTTTTAATAATTTTATATTTTCCTTTTTAGCTGTTTATTTTTAAGTTAAATGTGTGTAAGATTTGGTTTTTTTGTTCTTTAAGTATAATATGATATTTAAATATATTATAGATTATGTAATATTATATATTAAAAATATAATATAATAAATATAATAAATATTTTTTATATAAATATAATTATATTAATATATATTGTAAAATTATATATTTAAAATATATTTATAAATAAACATTATATTTTTAATATATAATATTATATTTCTCTTTTTAATTGTTTATTTAAAGATATTGTTTTTTTTTCTGTAAGTATAATATAATGTTTAAATATTTTATTTTTTTTGGTAAGTTAATAGCTGGAATGGCCAACACCATCTATTATCAGAAAATTAACAGAGTATGGCATTTTTTCGGCTCTATTTCAGCCGTTCTATCCTCAAATGACCCGACATCAGACAAATTACATAGAAGCCCGCTAACCTATCTGGTTCCTCCCTCCACCACCGCTCCTTTTGCCAAACTATCTGCCACGCTATTACCTTCACGGTACACATGGCTGATTTGAAACTCCTCAAATGATGAGATGAGGGTCCATATTGGGGATAACCATCGACGCAGTAACTAGTTTGGAGTGGTGTTATTGCGAATGGCATTTACTGTGACTAACGAGTCCCCCTCCAGATGCAACTTCGTAGCCCAAATGCTTTTTCCCAATTCCAGGCCTCTCAGAGCTGCCCTGAATTCTGCCATATTGTTTGTAGCCTGGCCGATGGACTCTACTTGCCGAGCAATTTCCTTTCCTTCCGAATCTCTTGCCACACATCCAATGCCAGCCGCTCCAGGATTACCAGACGAGGCACCATCGAAGTTAACTTTAATCCAGCCAGGTTGCGGTTTCTACCATAAAGTTCTTTTCTGAAGCACATACTTCTGTGCTGCTGCTTGAACACCAACAATGTGAGGGATGATCAAACCATCGAATTTATTATTGAGCTCAATATCCCTGTTAGAGAACACATTTTTTGGATATGCAATCTTTTTAGCTGCACTGTTGACCAATTCTACCACCGTCTTAACCAGGCGCCTTACGAGTGCTTCCCTGCTCATTGATTGCTCTTGGAAGATACGCCTGTTTCGTTCTTTCCAGATTTCCCAGCATACTGTGGACGGCACTATTTTCCAGATGCTACTGAAGACTCCATTATGTGGCTTCCTTGGCCATGTGGAAAGCCACTCCCAAAGGTTTGTTTGTAACGGGGTCGGGAACCTTAGAAGCCCGAGGATATATTTCCAGCAGTATTCGACAAAGGGACATGAAAGCAAAAGGTGTGACGCTGTTTCCGCCTGTTGTTTGCACATTATACACCTGCTTGGCCCCCTGAAGCCCAACTTAATTAACCTGTCCTGGGTTAGTATCCTCCCCTGAGCGGCTAACCAAGTAAACACCCCAGCTGTCGGTAAGACACTTTTCCCCCAAAGTAGTGCATTCGGCCAAATCTTGCCTTCCTCCCGCCTTTCCTTGAGTTTATACCCGATCTTTACTTTGTACGTGCCATCTACTGAGGCACTCCATCTCAGCACATCCTCCCCATCACTGACGGGGATATACCTGTCCTTCAAGATCATCTCCAAAGCATTCTTTTGATCCGCAGGAGCATTGATTGCATCTAGACTTTTCCATTTCCACTACAAAATTCTGTTGTTCCATACTTTGCCCCCGTAGTCACATACTTTCGAGCCCCAGGCCCCGATTGTTGCTACCTTGATTGCTGCCAGGCCCAGCATACTGCCTAGCTTAGGGTGCCCATCCCATGAATCTTCCCAGAATGAAGCACACCTACCATTGTGAACTTCCCATGAGACGTACTTGCATATGATATCCCTACAATCATAGATGAAGTTCCAAATTGCCGAACCTCTTGGTGGGTTGAGTGTCCTTACTATGCATACCGGATCATCTGAATCGAGGTATTTCCTCCTCAAGATTCTTACCCATTTCTGATTGCTGGTGTACATTTTCCATGCCAATTTAGCCCCCATTGCCTGGTTCATCTCCTTCAGCTGTCTAATTCCTGCCCCACCCGAGGCCTGTGGTTTGCATACCTTATCCCATGCCAGTAAGGGAACCCTATTTGTTTCCTCTGGACCATTCCAAAAGAATTTCCTCATAATTTGGTTGAGTTGTTCCACGATACCCTCAGGAATTTTTAAGCATGACATAGAATATACTGGGATGGCAGCCAAAATAGTTTTTACCATGAGTAGCCTTCCTGCTGAAGATAACCATTTGCCCTTCCATAATTCCATCTTCTTTTTGCAGTTCCCAACTAGTCTGTCCCAAAAGCCAACACGATTGGCCCCAGCAAAAAGAGGCATCCCCAGGAATCTCCCAGGGAGGCTGGCTGGTCTAATTCCTAGGATCCTTGCAAGGTCATGCTACAAGCTGGGTTGGGTGTTAAGGAAGAAGACATCTGATTTTCTCCAGTTGATGGCTTGGCCTGAAGCCCTACTGTAATCATCCAATACCTGCTTTATCTTCCTTGCTTCCACTCTTGAGGCTAAGCCAAAAAGGATAATATCATCCACGAATTGTTGGTGTGTGCTTGCACCCACCCCTGGTGCGGCCTCAATTCCCTTCCATGTACCTTCCAACCTGGATTGTCCAATTTTTCTGCCAAGGGCTTCTACCATTATGATAAAGAGAAATGGGGATAATGGATCCCCTTGCCTTAGCCCCCAGGAAGAGTCTATGAAACCTTGGGCTACACCATTTACTAGAATTGAAAATCTTGGTGCAATTATGCAACTTTTAATCTAGTCCACTAACTTCCTGTCAAAACCAAACCCACATAACACATCTAACAAAAACTGCCTGTCCACCCGATCATAAGCCTTTAGAATATCTAGCTTAAGGATCATACTTGGCAGTCTTAGCTTTCTTGCCATGTGGATTGTCTCATGTGCCACTATTATGCCTTCTACAATTGACCTCCCCGGAATGAATTCGCTCTGCTCTTCCGATATGACTTTATCAATTATCAGCTTGAGCCTGTTGGCAATAACCTTCGAAATGATTTTGTATACTGTATTACAGAGGGAGATTGGCCTGAAATCCCCCATGCTTTTTGCTGCCTTCTTTTTTGGAATGAGTGCAATGAATGTATGGTTAATTGCCCCAAGCATTGTTGTTTTTCTTCTTGATTCTTCCACTACTTTGACTAGGTCCTCCTTAATTATTTCCCAGCAAGTCTGATAGAAGAAGGCCGGGAAGCCATCCGGCCCTGGGGATTTATCTGCTCCAAGCTGGAAAGTTGCTTTCTTGACTTCTTCCATACAAATTGGCTTAGTGAGTTCTCTGTTCTCAGCCTCTAAGATCGAGTTTGGAATACCACTAATGAACTCCTCCCTGGGTCTCACTTCCATTTGATCCTCCTTTTTAAACAGCAACTCAAAGTACCTAATTGCCTCCTGGTTGATCTCCTGCACAATTCTGACTTGAGATCCATCAACTTTGATCAGCTCTGTGATCCTGCTTGTATTTCTTTTGACCAGGGTTGAGTTGTGGAAAAAGTTTGTGTTTCTGTCTCCTTCTTGGAGCCACAATTCCCTGGACTTCTGCTTCCAGTAGCATTCCATTATTGACAGAATCTTAGATTGCGCACCTAACAATTCCTTTTCCTTGGTGTATTCTTCCTGCCCCATGCCTTTTTTGATTATTTTCTCATTTAAGGTCTTGAGCTCACTCTCTATCTTGTCCCTTTCTTCAAAAATGTTTTTGAATTGTTCCTTATTCCAAACTCGTAGTTTAGCTTTGATATGGGAGAGTTTCTTCTGGAAGGAGAATAGGTGTGAGTGATTACCAATCCAGACTTCTTTCCACCATACTGTGATCTGCTCCAATAATTTTGTGTCCCGCAACCACATCTTTTTGAAACGAAAGGGTGATCCACCTTTGAAAATATCCGGTTGGATTGTAAGTTGGATCGAAAAGTGATCTGATCCGCTCCATGGCAAGATAGAGGCTTCCAACATGTTCACCCCTTGGTTCCAGTCCCCAACCACCAGAAATCTGTCCAATTTCTCTGCTATTCCGGTATGGCCCGACCTTCTGTTTGTCCATGTGTGTACTCCATTTTTTGTTGGTATCTCCCGTAGCATATTATTATCCACAAATTCTTGAAAGTCCAATTGAGATCTTATTAGACTTCTCATACCTCCCAGCTTCTCCGAGTTATTCAAGGTGGCATTGAAATCCCCACCGATTATGATTTTTTCCCCTTTTAACTGTTCTAGGGAGCACGAGATTGCTGCCCAAAGATTCCTCTTGTCCACTGGGGCTATGGGACCATAAACATTGATTAATTTGAATTTTGTATTCCCCAGGTAGATCCTTACCGAGGCCAGCAACCAATTTTGTTTCTCTTCTATGATTTTACATTCCACCGTGGCTGGGTTCCACACTATCCCCAATCCACCGGAAGCCCCAATTGACTCTTTAAAGATCCCACCCTAGCCTTTCCAAAACTTCATGCGCTTTTCCTGCTCCTCCCTACTCCATTTTGTCTCCTGGATCAGCACCACATCAGGCTTGCTATTGTCTACTTGGCGCCTGAAGAGGTGCCATTTGCTAGGGGCGTTCAAGCCCCTAGCATTCCAACTTATGATTCTCATTGTTCCCCAGGAAGGGGAAGCCCCTTCCTGTTTCGGAGGATCGTTTGGCCCAGTTTTGTTTGGCCTTTGGCTAATCCTGCCACCTTAAGTTTTTCTTTGTTGGGTTTGCGCCCTCTTTGACTGGCTGACTTAAGTTTTGCCGTTTTCCTTGTTGAGGGGATTTGCTCAATTCCTCTCTCAGCCAGTATGCCTTCCTGGTATTCCTCAAAACTCCCATCACAATCTGTTTCAGATCCCATGCCACCCTGATCCTGATCTTCCTCCATCCCTTCTTCTTTATCCTTGAATTTGGTGAGTTCCTTCATTTCTGAAGCTTCTTGAGCCTCTAGCTCCAGCTCGGACCACCTCTTTTCTGCGATTTCCACCGACTGATTCTCTATCCTGATGTCTGTGAGGTGAGGAAAACCTTCTACCAGCAGGGTCTCCAAGCCTGGGGAGACAAGTTGATCATTTTTAATTAGCCCGTAGGTTTTTTTACTCTCCCCTTCCTGTGAACACCTTGTGTTTTTTCCTCCCGGCACATCTTCCTTAGTTTCCGGGTTTGGTGATCTTATTGACTCTAACACTTCCTTTTCTAGATATTCGACTAGTGGCCTTTTCCCCAAGATGTCTTCCTTCGCCTCTTCCTGCTCTTTCCCCAAAATAGACGGATTGGTATTGCTGGTTTCACCCTGCTCTGTACACTTCTTCTTACCTTGCTCCAGTGATTTACACTTAGAGCAGATTTGCAGACTGTCTTCTCTAATTATTTCCTGCCTCTAGGTGCCCACCTCAGATATGAGATCCACCACCTTTGGCAGTACTATACCTTGCATATTTGATACGCAGATGCGGAAGTAGGACCCTTTTTCCAGATCCTCTTGAATATTATCAATGCTCTGAAGTTTACCTATTTGCCTACCTATCTCCTTTAGGGTTTCTTCCATCCAGAACTCCGAGGGAAGATTGTATAGTCTCAACCACACCGCGCTTTCCTCAATCCATGTCTTTCTTGGGTCAAAATTCGGTCGCCATTCAATTGGGTGCATTTGGCCACCGTCCAAGAAATAAGGCCCTGTTTCTAAGGCCTTAGTCCTCCTTTCCCGATTAGGGAATTTTATCAGGAACCAGTTATTCTCCAGTGCTTTCACTTCTAGCACCTCACCCCAGGTTTTATTACACCAAACTTCCATTACTGATCTGCACTTGTGGCCCACACCCCCCCATTTAGCAAACATTCCAATTTCTTGCAAGGATTCTCGAGATCTTTTGTAGGTTTCGTTATTTACACATATGGAGGGAATCGATAATGAAGGGGACTTGCCTTTAACCGCTACGCCCTGGTTATCTGAACTGGTTTCCATATCTGCCTTGGTTGGTATATCCTTTTTATGGTTTTCTTGTCGCCAGTTTTTGGTTGTATCCCTCTCCATTCCTGGCTTTTTCCCGAACCACCCATTCGGTCTTTTGATACCTTGCCTGGCCTCACTGATGAAACCCCAATTTCCTCCCCAGTTTGTATTCGCCTTTGCCAAACGGTTAGGTCTCACCCATGGGGGCCCTTGTCCCTGCCGTGCCCAATTCCTCCTTCGCTTGAATTCGCCTTTCGGTTGATACCTAGCTTGATAGAAGGGATGGCATTTATCCACCCAGATGCCCTTCTCTAGAACCCATTGAGGTCTATCCCTTACTGTTCCTGGAATCCGCTCCGTTTTTCCGTATGCCGACCAGCCACTATTGATTCTCTCCCTGAATTCCTCAAAAGGTACCGTTCGCTCCATTTCCTCACTCCATTTTTCCTTTCTTCGAATTTCTGCTTCCGATGCCTGATCCCATTGATGTCCGATGCCCACCTCTGGCGTGTCATGCCTCTACTTTCCCCCTCTCAGCACCTTCTGGCCTTCAAACTTCCGCTCCTCGCCTTTCGCCCAACTCTTTTTTCCTTCCCCTTCTGCCGAGCCTTCTGTAACCGCCTTCCTGCTCTCCGACCTCGCATTGCTCTGCTCCATTTTCGCTTGTTTAAATATATTATAGATTATGTAATATTATATATTAAAAATATAATGTACAATAAATATATAATATATTATAGATTGATATAATAATATTATAAATTATATAATTATATGTTTTAATATAATGTTTATATATTATATATTATAGAATATGTAATATTATATATTAAAAATATAATATATATATATATATATATATATATAAATATAATTATCTACCCGATTTCTGCAGTAAAAAATATATATATATATTAAAAATATAATATATATATATAAATATAATTATATTAATTAATATTATAAAATTATATATTTAAAATATATTTATAAATTTAGGTTTTTTTCGATATAAATAAATTATATATTATATTATAAATTATATTATATAGAAAAAAACCTAAATTTATAAATACAAATATAAATATTACATATATAAAATATAAAATAATGTAATATAATTTATATTTTAGGTGTTTTTCTATATAATATAATATTTTTATTTTTATTACATTATATTTTTAATATTTAATATATTTATATAATATAAATTAAAAATATAAATATAATGTAATACAAATATAAATATTATATTATATAGAAAAAATCTAAATTTATAAATATATTTTAAATATATAATTTTGCAATATACATTAATTTTTACAGAGAGGCAAATGGGGCTGCCGATTGGTTGGCTAACTATGGAGCTGGTGGCTCGTGTTTATTGCTTGACCCTTCCATGGTCGATCAGTATGTGGCCTTTGCTGGAGGATCGTTTGTAATATTTGCTTAAATCATTAAATACGGGAGCCACCCCCTTTGGTGGAGCTTACCCAAAAAATAAATTATATATATATATAATATTTATTATATTATATTTTTAATATAGAATATTACATAATCTATAATATATTTAAATATTATATTATACTTAAAGAAAAAAAAAACCTAAATTGTACACACATTTAACTTAAAAATAAACAGCTAAAAAGAAAAATCTAAAATTATTAAAAAAAGTAGGGGAGAAGATCCAGTAGCCACCAGGGCTAACTTCGCGCAACCTAGAATTCAAACCGTATGTTGAATCGGAAAAAAAAATTATGGGTTTTTTTCGCACATGAGTTAAGTGCTTATAATTAAGGTTTCAGCTTCTGGGCAATTCGATTGAGTGCGGGAGCATTGGATATGCGCACGGAGGTAAAAAAGTCACCTTTTAGAGGGCTGTCCCAGTAGCCGCTCGCTCTAATTTCAATCAATTATAGCTGTTTTAGCACTTAAAATCCACTTAAATCAGTCACTTTAGCACTTAATGAGCGGCTATTGGTATTTTTGTAATTAGTTATTCAATAACATAAAGTTTTTTAATGGATCAAAGTCAATTTTTTTTGGGGGGTTAAGTGAACATGGAGGTGGCGGTTATTCAATGACGGGTAGCTACTGGATCTTCTCCCCTAAATATCAGTCACGTAAAACAAAAATAAAAACTGACGCTGCAACACATGGTTGGTTTGCACGGGAGGCATATGCATCCATGCCCCATCTTGTTTTAGGCGCTGGATAAGCCTTTGTCCTGTTTTGGGGGCTGGATAACCTTTGTCTGGCTGGATAGCCAGTGCCGTAGAATTCTATCCTCTGCGTTGGAAGTGAGCCGCACAACGAAAAGGATGGTGATGGACCCACGGAGGGGCAACGAAGGGTAGTTGGTGACGATGGCAGTGAGTATTTTGTCTTACACGGTACATATGATTGCACTGCAATCGCGTGGGGGAGCAGCACGGCCCATGCCCATCACTCCCTTGTACAAACAGCGACCATTGAACCATGCCTACAATATTTCAGTAGAATAATTTTAGATTAATTTAAATGGAGATTAGTTGCAAATTACTATTCACTGTCTGATTGTTGAACTATATGATATTTAAATACAGTTATTGTAGATTGGGAGATTAGTTGTAAATTAGCAGAGATAGATTGCTTCATTAGACTAGTTGTAGATTAGATTGGCTCCTTAAATAAACAAGATATATACACAAATTTGCACACAATTGAAAAACAAGCGATAGAGGAGATAAAAAATGCAAGGAAGGTTTTGCGTAGTAGGTGGAGATGGCTTCATTGGCTCTTTGCTCGTCAACTCTCTTCTCAACAAAGGCTTTCCTGTCCATGCAACTATTCTTCCTAAATCTGGTATACCCATTATCGCCATTCTTTTTAAGTTTATGTTCACGATTAGGATATAACTTTGGAGCATTTACAGGAAAGGGGGAGTACATAGACTATCTACAACGTCTTCCTGGTGCCGATGAAAGGCTTAAGCTCTTTAATGCAGATCTGCGAGTGGAATGCAGCTTTGATTTACCCATTTCGGGCTGCGAAGGTGTCTTCTTCGTCGCATCTCCTATGGACTTTCGCTCCAAAGATCCCGAGGTGAAGACTGTATCACACTTCATTCTTACATTTCAACGCAGAGCTGTATATATTTGATAATATTAGTTTGATTTTTCTTTTGTTGCAATGTGTTTATGGGCAGAATGAGGTTGTGGGAGTTGCGGTTCAGGGGACAATCAATGTGTTGAAGTCGTGTGTGAAAGCGAAAACAGTGAGGCGAGTGGTTTTCACTTCGTCGTGCTGTGCCATGTCACCACTGAATGAGGAGGGAGAGATGAACAACCAGCCCTGCTCTGTGGAGTCATTTTGGAGCCCTGTCAATTACTTTCGCTCCAACACAGAACAATTTCCGCTTTGGGTATCGTCCAAATTGGTTAATTTGATTTCATTAGATCTAATCTACTCAGAAATAACATTTTTCAAGAGGTTTTCTAATATGAAATCTATGTATTGCACACAAAAGCCCTATTTTGTGTCAAAGACACTGGCGGAACAGACAGCTTGGAGCTTCGCAGCAGAGCACAATTTAGATCTTGTAACAACTGGGGCATCGCTTGTGGGAGGACCTTTCATCACTCCCTACATCCCAGGCAGCATTAAGGCACTCTTATGGTTTCTACCAGGTCTTTCTCACCCCCGCTACCCTACTATTCACGCTTCACATAATATTTTTTTTCTGAAATAAATGTATATTTTCTTAATAATGTTTTAGGCAACGAGGAACATTCTAAGAGCGTTGTAAGATCTGTCATGTCCGCATTTGGGACATTTCCAGTAGTCCATGTAAGCGACGTTTGCAACGCCCACATATTTCTGATGGAGCAGCCCGCGGCTCAAGGGAGATACCTGTGCTCGCCGTATATACTCTCTGTCAAGGAGCTGGAGCAGTTTTTAGTAAAACGCTATCCAGATCTCAAGATAACAGATATGTAGGAATTTTAGCCAACTCTATTATTGTATATATTTATATTAACATAGCTTAGTTTTATATCTATTTCTCTTGCATGCAAAATGTTTATTATTGAGTATGGTTTTGTTACGGATTCAACTCAGGTTGCAGGATGTGCAATCCATTGCTCTTCTCAATACACATTTCAAGTCTGAAAGGCTCACAGATTTGGGCTTCACTTTCAAGCACGGAATTGAAGAAATTTATGACGATTGCATTGAGTCTTACAAAAAGCTAGGCTTCATAATTACAGGCTAATTATCATATAGTATTGTGACATGTACACAAATAATGGCTTAGTCATGGCCAATTAGACACGCTAATGTGCCATAGTATAATGGCTTCTTTTTGTTTGTCGTACCCACCTTAATTACTTAGCTTGTTTTCCTTGCTGGAAACGGCCGGGCTTAACCGGCACACTCTAAGGGTACGCTCCTTAGGTGGCCGGGCCACTGCCTCTTTAATTCAGACCTTTGCCGGTGGCCTTCACCGTTTCCCTTTTTGCATTTGTCTTTTCCGTTTCTCATTCGTGTCCTTCGCCATAGTCTCTGTTATGTTACCGTGAGAACTTCAAAATCTGCAGATTGGAAGCCACTGTGTTTGTAAAAGTTTCATCGGCAACCATGGAATGAGCATGCTTTGCATTATTTTTCATGGTGAAGCGAGCGGATCATCAGATATAGTTTCTCTCCATCTATTGTTCAAACAAATTGGTTTCTTAATCCCACATGTGTCAGGTGGGAAAACTCAACGGAGAAGGGAATCATAAATTGTATTATGATTAACTATTAAAATATATTAAAACTATTAAGCTTTTGTTATATTTAAATTTTTAAGTTTTTAACTTTAAGATTTTAATAATTATTAATAATTTGAATAATTAAAGATAACTTTCCAATTTTAATTTTAGAAATAAATTTATTAATAATAAATTATTTATAATTAATATTTAGAATTATTTTTTAATAAAATTAGATAATAATAAAACAATATCAATTTTAAATAACAATTCTAGTTAAAATTATTATATAATAATCAATAATAAATTATTGGTTATTAATTATTTAAAATTAAAATTGATGAATAAATTACAAATAATTTATAATTTGACTTTCTAAATTTTGACACGATTTATGGTTTTATTAGAAAAGAATGTTGGATTTTGACAAACTTGACATACATAAATGACAATTTGATAATGATATTAATGTATCACAATTGAATGTACATGAAATATCTAAGACTTCAACATAACCATTTTGTACATATCCTATGAATTTTGTATTTCATGAAATCATATCATGTTGAGGCGTTTTATCTAGCAATTCCTATGCCATGCATTCATCCACATTTTCATATATGTCTATAAATACATGCATTATAATTACAATATTTGACCCAAAAAAATGTTTTATAAATTATTTCTTAATGGATCTCCATATCCAACTTTAAAGCTTCCATTTTAGTAAACATGAGGACATTGGTAAATGTCATTGAGTTTGGTTTTATGCCTTCTAATTTCACTTGCCTAAATATCGTAATAGGTTGTTACGTACCTAGTTTGCATTTAAATCTACAAGGTATCACATTTCATGAAATGCCATTCCAATTGAGGTATTCTATCAAATAGTTATTGTGCCTTGTTAAGGCTTTGACATTTTGCATATATGAGTTTGCATTTCATTGAAGGATTTGGCTCCACATTAACTAATTGCTCGTGATTGATTGTTTTTTTATATTTCGTGTTTAATTTGTGATTATTGCAATTGCACTTCTTGGAGGTATTCTGCCAATTAGTTCACTAGCATCGAAGCATTAATTTGGTTCACACAAATTACTACGTACGACTCTTTGAACATTTTATTTGGAAACTCCTTGCAGCATCAAGTTAGTGAGTGTTAGAGACTACTATTGAAGAATATATACTAGATATTATGCCCATTAACATTCATTCACATTGTTAACAATACCTCGAGCCCAAGTATTCTCCTCTATCTTCCCTTACCTTTCATAGTTTCCAATGTCTACACATTCAACCCATTGACTAACCCGGTTGATGAAGCTAGACAAAAGTGGTGAAGCAATTGTTGTATTTGGCATAATGTATTTAGAATTAAGAGTGGTAGCAATAACCTACCTAGAGTTGAATCAAACACTATATTTAGAATTTTTAGAAGGCTTTCTATTAGAAAGACATGCCCTATTTTTTATAATTTATACATGGGTTATCTAGGGCCACCCATTTGTTATAAAATTCCTATACTACTAAAATTCCCCACTTATGAAGCACATAGTGAAGAAATATGATCTTCACTGCATGCTTCATAAGTGAGGAATTTTAGTAGTATGGAGCATGCAGTGAAGATCATATTTCATAAATGTAGAGAACGTCTTGTTGAAAGTTTCATTTATAAAATAGACCTAAAATCATGAATTAGTAAAAATATTCATCGCCCAAGCAAGGACTCAACCATATCCTTATGTACCAACTATATACGTTGAGCCATCTATGCGTATCAATTGACTCAACATAGATTTGTATTTGTAGCTATTTTATATTTAAGTGGTGAAGAGATTTATTTGTGTAAACTGAAGAGAGGGTTAGTAGTCATAACATACTATATGGTATAACCTATAGAGAACAAAGATGAAAATACAAGAAAAAAAATATAGTTCACAATTAGTTATTTCTATCATGTATTGATTTTCACGGAGTTGTAGGTTTGTGCTTAAGCCATAAATGATTACTCAATTTAAATGCAAACCTTGTTCAATTGATCAATTATAAATCAATTGATATAAATTGTATAGTATCACCTACTTTTATTGTTGTGGGCATATCTAACATGAAACAAATATACAACTCTATGGAAATTTATATGGTGGAAATAACTTATTGTGAACTACATTTATTTTTCTTGTCTTTTAATCTTTGTTCTTTATAGGTTATACCATATAGTATGCTATGACTACTAACCCTCTCTTCAATTTTCACAAATAAATCTCTTCACCACTTAAATATAAGATAACTACAAATAAAAATATATGCCAAGTCAATAAGAGTGGATGGCTCAAAGTATCTAGGTGGTAGGTAAGGATATAAGGATATGGGTGAGTCCTTGCTTAGGCCATGAAGATTTTAGTAATTCATGATTTTGGGTCTATTTTAAAAATGGTTACTTTTAACAAGATGCACTCTTCATTTATGAAATATGATCTTCACTATGTGCTTCATAATTAGGGAATTTTAGTAGCATAGGAAATTTATAACAAATGGGTGGCCCTAGATAACCCATGTATAAATTATAAATATAGGACATATCTTTCTAATAGAAAACCTTCTAAAACATCTAAATTTAGTGTTTGATTCAACTATAGGTAGGTTATTTCTACCACTCTTAATTCTACATGCATGATGCCAAATACAACAATTGCTTCACCACTTTTGTCTAGTTTCATCAATCGGGCTAGTCAATGGGTTGAATGTGTAGACATTGGGAACTATGAAAGTTAAGGGAAGATAGAGGAGAATACTTGGGAGAGATGTTAACAATGTGAATGGATGTTAATGGGTATAATATCTAGTATATATGCTTCAATACTAGTCTCTAACACTCACTAACTTGATGCTTCAAAGAGTCTCCAAATAAAATGTTCAAAGAGTTGTACGTAGTAATTTGTGTGAACCAAATTAATGCTTCAATGCTAGTGAACTGTGTGGCAGAATTCCTCCAAGAAGTGTGATTGCAATAATAAAAAATTAAACATGAAATAGAAAAAAAATCAATCACGAGCAATTAATTAATGTAGAGCCAAATCTTTCAATGAAATGCAAACTCATATATGCAAAATGTCAAAGCCTGAATAAGAAACAAGAACTATTAAATATAATGTCAATATTGCTTTTGGATCCCATTTCATGAAATTTCATAGCCTTAACCAAGCACAAGAACTATTTGATAGAATGCCTCAATTGAAATGACATTTCATGAAATGTGATACCTTGTAGATTAAAATGCAAACTAGGTACGTAACAACCTATTACGATATTTAGGCAAGTGAAATTAGAAGGCATAAAACATAACTCAAATAACATTTACCAATGTCCTCATGTTTACTGAAATGGAAGCTTTAAAGTTGGATATGGAGATCCATCAAGAAATAATATAAAACATGTATGAAAATGTTGATGAATGCAATAGCATAGGAATTGTTAGATAAAATGCTTCAACATGATGTGGTTTCATGAAATACAAAATTCATAAGATATGTACAAAATAATTATGTTGGAAGTCTTAGATATTTTTATGTACATATACATTCAATTGTGATATGTCAAGTTTATCAAAATCCAACATTCTTTTCTAATAAAACTATACATCATATCAAAATTTAAAAAGTCAAATTATAAATTGTTTGTAATTTATTCATCAATTTTAATTTTAAATAATTAATAACCAATAATTAATTATTAATTATTAAATAATAATTTTAATTAGAATTATTATTTAAAATTAATATTGTTTTATTATTGTCTAATTTTTTTTAAAATTAATTGACACTAATTATTAATTATTAATAATTTATTATTAATATATTTATTTCTAAAATTAAAATTGGTTTTATTATTGTCTTTTTTAAAAAAAAAAATTACACTAAATATTAATTATAAATAATTTATTATTAATAAATTTATATCTAAAATTAAATTGGAAAGTTATTTTTAATAATTCAAATTATTTATTTATAATTATTAAAATCTTAAAGTTAAAAACTTAAAAAATTAAATATAAGAAAAGCTTAGTAGTTTTGGTAGCTTTTAATAGTTGATCATACATAGTATCAATGGGGCAGCAAATTTTGGAAAATGCTCCATACATTTTATAATTCCTTTCTCCGTTGAGTTTTCCCACTCGACACATGTGGGATTAAAAAATTAACTTATTTCAACAGCAGATATTGATGATCCACTCGCTTTACCATGAAAAATAATGCAAAGCATGCTCATTCCATGGTTGCCGATGAAACTTTGCAGACACAGTGGCTTCCTTTCTATAAAATTTGAAGTTCTCACGGTAGCATAACAGAGACGATAGCGAAGGTCACGATCAGGAAACGGAAAAGACAAATGCTAAAAGGGAAACGGTAAAGGTCACCGGCAAAGCTTGGGATTAAAGAGGCAGTGGGCCCGACCACCTAAGGAGTGTACCTTTTGAGTGCCGGTTGCTCCAAGACAGTTAGCTTAATCAAGTGCTGGGTAAATGCTGCGCAAAAACTGCTGGGAAATAAATTTTAGTCCATTGCATGGATAAGGATTCAGTAATTAATGCACTAATGTTGGTGACAAAGACAATTAGATGCAAATCAGGTAGTTTCTTGTTCGGTTAACTTTCTTCTTTCGTTAAATAGACGAGTTACATTATAGTAGGAAATGTATTGGTGTGCTTAATTTTATTCAATTTTAGTCATATCTTATCATTATACTCGCCTTTATTTTCATATTCCCTTTATTTTTTGGTTTTGACTGCATTTTTTTCATACAGGTAATTTTTAGAGGCGTATTACAATGGCATCTATTAAAAAACAAAATTCAATGTAAGGAAAAACTCTTAAGTTTGAATTTGACGTTCAAATGACATGCAATTTTTTTTAAACAGATTTAAAGTAGATAAAAACGGTTTTAAATTTATTTGATATCGTAGTCACTCTAAAATACTTATTGTATCATAATCAATTTTATAATGATTTCATTTTTTTTATTATTAATACTAAAATTTAATATTAATAATTATAATTAATTTAATTATAGTAATTATTATAATAAATTAGTATTTATATAACATTATTATTTATATAAAATTAGCATAACTACATCTATTGTGTATAGACCTTTTTTTAAACAGATTTAAAGTAGTTAAAAACGGTTTTAAATCAATTTGATATCTTATTCACTCTAAAATACTTATTTTTTATATCATAATCAATTTTATAATGATTTCTTTTTTATTATTATTAATACTAAAATTTAATATTAATAATTATAATTAATTTAATTATAATTATTATTATAATAAATTAGTATTTATATAACATTATTATTTATATAAAATACATCCAGAGTTATCCTTCTTGAGGCACTTATTTTCATCATTTTTTCTCATTGCAATAGTATTTCATCATTCTATTATATTTATAATATTTTTTTAATTTTTTAATTTATATTTATACATTATTTTTATTTTGAATATTTTTTATAAAGGAAAAAACGGGTTTTACAAAGACCCGAAATCACAAATTTTACAAGTAAAATAAAGAGAAAGCATTATAGGACCCAAAAAAACAGGATGGTTGCAAAACAGAAAAAACCAGTAGAGACTGCAGCCACAAGCCCGGAGCAGCACAAAAACCAGCGCAAAACCAAAACTAACCGAAGGAATTTAAAGTATCAGCAACCTCACACTACTACATAAAAGGGGGTTTTAAGACATTTTTTGAGACAATTATTTAATAAATTGTCTTAATTTAAGACAAAAAAAAATTGTGTATTGTCTCAATTATTGTCTTTAAGCGAGCGTCTTAAACTATTGTTTTAAAAATTGTCTTTGTAAAGACAATATGAAACATAAGTGTTTTTGTCTCTTTAGAGACAATTTCACTTTTGTCTCTTGAGAGACAATAGTTGGGATTAAAGACATTGTCTCTCTAGAGACAATAATTGGGATTAAAGTCTAGAGACAATATGAAAAATTTATTAAAAAATAAATAATTTATTTTAAATATTTTGTGTGATTTTCAACATTAAAGTCTCCTTAAAAAGTGGTTTTGTGAAAATATCTGCCACTTGCTCCTTGGTTTCAATGTACTCCAATTTTACCTCGTTCTCCGCAACCTTCTCCCTTAGAAATGCTTAAAATATCAGGGAATGTTCGGCTTACAAGAACATTCGGATCAATTATAGTGAGACATTAAAAGGGAACAAATTGGGTGATCTGTTTGAAGAAGAGAAGATAATAGGATTTGCAGATTTTCTGGTCATCTGGGGTTCACGTCTCTTCACTTGCTATCTGTGGGTCCCATAGGCTGCTTGGCCTCGTGGACGTGATTAAAAACATTCATTCATTCATTCAACCCTGTCTCTAATCTTGTCATCCTTCTTTTTAGGTGAAACTTTGCATCTAGGAAGGTGGGTCTTACTTTTTGTCACATCCTCATTAGCAAGGACCTATCCCACGTGGACATTACTTGACCAACAAAGAAAAATAAAATAATAATAATATATCGATTGTGGTTGTGCAGCTTTCAACTAACCACACAATTAGTCTAAGGTGTCATTTAATGGCCCATCTCTCATGCGATGAAGAGACTACTCAAATTAAATGCAAATGGTTCAAGTACGTTTTGCAGGGCTACACAGTCAAGAGGGCATGGTGCAGATGAAACAAAAGAAGCTTTCATGCCATTAAATGAGTATTGCGACCCATTACTTGGCACAGAAACGACAGGTCATGTAGAAATGGAGGCTCATTAAACAATAAAACCCCACGATCCCATATCTATTCATTCAAGCTTTGATTGGAAAAGAAAGAAATAAATTGCGCAGAAAGAGTATAGAGCAGAGTAAGGCGAGAGGTGAAGAGGGATGCAAAGAAAAGCTGAGAAAGAGCATGCAGTGAGGGAAAGAGTATAAAAATGGAGGCGTAAAAGCCAACTTCCACTGCAGTTGCCAACATTGTCAATGCCTGAGCAAAATTGAGGGGAACGAGCAGGTAGAGAGAGTGAGTGAGCTTAGGGAAATTGCACGCAAAGAGGAAGGCAGGCAACGTTTTGGCAGGTGATGGAAGAATACGAGCAACCAAGATCGATAGGAGGAAGAATGAGGGTGGGGCATAGCTATTTGGAGGTGCTTTGTTTGGGAAGAAAATATAGAGATTGGTAAGAAAAATGTGAGAGAGGTCAAAAGAATCAAATGGTAGATAAAATGGACTTTTTTTTAAAAGGCTTTAGAAACTTTCAAGCAACTGCTATGGGGAGACGGCGGATAGCCACCAAGGCCTATAGGTTGGAAGAGTTAAGGACGTAGAGATTGGGAAGAAAACATGAAGAGGGATAGAGTCATAAAAAGGCAACATAGAAGATTTTAGCGCCTACACTAGGGGAAAAGCCCCAGTAGCCTTCAGGGCTAACTTCGCGCATTCGTGTAGGGTGTAAAATAGGTCCGATTTTTTTTTTTTTTGGGCTTCTTCGTAAGCGAGTTAGGACCTTAAAAAGAAAATTTTGGCTTCTGGGTATTTAAAATGTGCCTTGTGGAACCCATAAAGCAAAAAGTGTTAAAAAAGGGTGTTTTTAAACCTTTGTCCTTTACATCTTTACCACTTTTCCAGTACCTATTCATTTAGACACCAATAAAAAACCACAAAAAATTGAGATGTTTTCAATAGTTAAAAAAGTGTTTTCAATAGTTTTCAATGTGTTTTAATTTTTTTGGTCAACTACACATTCAGTAGTGAACATATATTAGTGTAATTTGTAAATTTTTTTTGGCATAATTAAAACAATGTAATGATTAAAATGTAAACGGTTATTGGGGGGTCAGGTGAACAAGGAGTAAACAACAATTGGATCATGAACGGCAACTGGGGGTTTTCCCCTAGACATTCTTTACCATTGATTTAGAGCTAAGTACACTCTCTCCTCATCATTTCCTTCCTAAAATAGTGGTTAATCTCATAATCATCCACTTCCACAGTAGGAACATAAATAATTTAGGTGGATTGATTGCTTTTCTGTTGTCATCTACCATTCTTTGAGACTTTTCTTAAACAATTTAGGTGTCTTACGCTTGCCTTCGTTTTCCTTAGACATTGGTTGTACAGTTGACATTCTATTCGTTTTATATTATGAATGCCTAGGAAGTTGTTGCAACTAGAAAGAGGGTATGGAGGCCATCAAAACATAATTAAAAATAGGTTACTATCAAATGTTATGCTTGTTGAAGCAACTATCACTCACTATAGTCCTCACGTCAACTAATGCCTTGAGAAGAATTTATGCACAAGCTCTCTCTTGAATGATTGCAAACTATGACTAGTTCTCTTTATAGCTAATATTGTGTGAATAGGATTCTTGAATGATTGCAAACTATGACTAGTTCTCTTTATAGCTAATATTGTGTGAATAGGATTCAAAGTTCTGCACTCTCTGGAGAAGAATGTTTCCTTATAGTTGACTAAGGCACCATAGATTTTATAGGTTCTATTTTGAAGAATGGCATTCCATAGACAATCTACTTGCCTTCTATGTACCTTTTCGTTATGTATTTTGGGTAGCTTTTATTGCTTGAAGTGGTGGATTAAGCTCATTCTAATGGCAAGATGATGTTTTTATTTAAAATAAAGTTGTAAGGTGAGCTGATGGTGGAAATATAATCATGAAGTTTCTTTGGTGATTAATTCAAGTATGAATTCTACCTTTAAATGACTCTTAAAAGTAAAATTAGAGATATAATAAAGGATTTAGTTTATGGTTGCATAATAATATAAATGATAATGATTTTAATTAATGGCACTCAAATCACATCATATTGAACAATTTTAAAAGATGCAAATGAACACTTTTGGTAATCCTCTTCAAACCTACGGATAGGGTATTTATATGTCTATAGATGTGTTATCACAGAATCTAGCAGTGCTCATTCCACGGATAACCCCCCTACGAAACTTGTCTGTTTCCTAGGATTCGTGAAGTTCAAGTACGCATAACGAAGTGATTTTCAAGCCACCTCGAAATGCATTCCAAAGTCTCAAATAGTCAATTCGAGCATTCCCCCATGTTCGCCTCGTGAAGACCTTCGAAATGAGCTCCTTCACGAAGTCTCACTGTTCGTACTTAGCGAATTGTGAAAAATGCAGTGGCACTGAAAAAGTGCACTCCTACTCTGAAAGCCAAAATTTGGCTAAGTCTGAAAAGTGCAAGGGCGCTAAAATTTAGCGCCCCTGCATGAAAGTGAACTTTTTCCAAAATGTAATAGCTCTAAATTTTAGCGCCATTACACTTTTTCCTGACACTTAAACTTTTTTTGGCCTTGGCACGTTTCTTCATGATTTTCGTGTCTTTCGTCAATCGTGCCACTTTTCGTGCCTAAATTTATTGCTCGACTTGAGTTAGGTTTTCGATTTTCTCTTTCACTTAAAAGTGTTTTAGTTCGCCATTTTCATTGTTTATGATTTTAGTTCTTCCTCTCTTCATGCTGGGCGAGTTTTCTTCAAACTGTAAATACATTTTTTTGAGTTTTTCGACATCCCTCTCCAGCATTTTTCGCGTTTCATCTTTGTAAGTTGTTACCCTTGCTTTTTCTTTATTCTCCAATTTCGATTGCAACTCTATGCAGACAAACACTTTGCAAACCCCGAGCGCCGTTTTCATTCACCATTACATCCGTTTTCCAAAATCATGTCTCAGATGCAGAAGCGCTAAAATTTAGCGCCCTTACATGTTGAACATGTTGAAATAAATTCTAACTTTGAAAAGTGCAAGGGCGCTAAAATTTAGCGCCCCTACATCAAAGACTGAAATCTCCAAAAATGTAAGGGCGCTGAATTTTAGCGCCCTTACACTTTTCACAATCTTTTTCTTCCAGACTTAGTCATTTTTTGTGCAATGGTGCTGAATTTTAGCACCTTTGCACTTTTCTTCCAGACTTAGTCATTTTTTGTGCAATGGTGTTGAATTTTAGCACCTTTACACTTTTGGCAGTTTTTATCTTAGTCTCTTCAAACTCGCTCTCTTTCCATTCCAGACCTCGTTTCTTCACTCCTGCATCGTTTTGCATGCCTTATCATCCACTCCACGCTTTCCCATCATCGTTGCTCATTTCACGCTTCCCAATGCTACTTTTTCTGCTAACATCTGTTGATTCACCAACCTTGTAGTTTCTCTCCAGATCTCGTCAAGTGATCCCGAAGGTGATGTCCTTTGATCTTGGTTCTTCCAAATAAAAAGTTCATGCAGGAGACCAGGAAGAAGTATGAAGACTCCGCGCCCAAGCAAAGAAACATGAAGAAGCTTCCTATTCTCCAGTGTTAGAAATTTTCGGTGCATCCCATTATGCATCTTGTAAATATTTCTCGACATTTTCGAATGTCTTTTTGTAAATTGTAATTACACCAAGATCGAAGATGTAATATTTTGAAAACAAATTACACTTTGACTTTGGTCAAATTTAGGTGAGATCTCCTAAAATCGCTCACCTAACTTTCCTTAATTTTCTCAATCTCTTTCCCAATTTTGCTCATCCCTCTTTCTATATAAGGTGAGGGATTTTCATTGTAAATTGATCCTTTAGTGTTTTGCAACGAAGTGCTGCCTTTTTGAAGCAAATTTGTGAAACTTTGCGTTCATGCTTTGTGAATGAGATTCGATTAATAAAGAAAAGGATTGCAAGCCAAACTTTGCGTTGGATTCGATACTTTTGTGAGTTGATCTTATTTGGTAGTGATTAGTTTGAAGAATCTGAAGGACTCTAAGTAGTTTATGTAAACTTTGTGTTACATCTATTATTTAGATTGCATTTGTATTTTTGTTTATCATTGGTTGAATGATCTACAAGACTTTGTGCTTGTAATCATTCGTGCTATTGGATACTTTTGTTGGATGATCTACAAGACTTTGTGCTTGTAATCGTTCATGTTGTTCGAAGAATTGTTGCGTCTAAGAAGACTTTGTGCTTCTAACGTAGCAAACGGTACGTTTACACAGATCCAACACTGATAAAGCTACGGAACGACTTTGTGCCTTCGTGAGCTTTCCCTTTTTATTTTATTTGTTTGTTATTAATCACTTCTGGTATCTCTACACTTTGCTTTGACGAGATAGAGATATTGGTATTACTGCTAGTTGTTAGTTTAAGGTTATCAAGAATTGTGAACTTCCAACAAGTGAAGCAGTGTAAACATCTTCTCTGAAAAAAGAGAGAAGTATGAATGTAACACACCCCCCCACTCCATAGTTTTCGTGTACATTTTGTAATTATTTGTTTGATTTACTATAGCTTATGTTAGCAGTAAGAAGGGCGCCTCCCCTTTCCGAGAGAAGAGATTCACATCTCACATAGCTGTGGCTGAAGTCCAAGTTGTGTAATCTATCGAAAAGCTAATTACATAATTTTCACCCAACAGTTTTTTGGCGACTCCGCTGGGGACACGATACGCATTCTAAAGCCTCATGCTTTCGTTTGAAGTATACCTGTGTCCTTTTTTATTGTAATTTATTTTCTTGTAAGTTTCTCAAGATTTCACCAAGGACATGTAAATGGCTGCTCAAGGTCCTTGGGGAAATGCTTTTGGTCCGTTGAACCTAGTTCTACCCTTACATGCTCTTCCTGAAGGCTCACGGAAGAACTTTCCCAAGTTTTTTGGTGATGGACAACATCCTGACGAGCACGTTGCTGCTTTCTACATTGCTTGTGGATTTCATGGTGTTGAATACAAAGACGTATATGTAAGGCTGTTTGTGGAGACTTTCCAAGGCGTTGCTGCAGATTGGTTTTATCATTTGGCGCCAAGTACCATCACAAACTGGGCAACTCTCATAGCCAAGTTTGAAGAAAGTTTCAAGCCTCCTGAAGATGCTCATGCTTTGTTGGCTCAGCTCACCCAGTTGAAGAAGGAATCTCACATGCCCATGCACGAGTTCATTGCTCACTTCAACAAGTTGACACAAAGAATTCCAACTGTTGCTCAACCTACAGCTGAGAACTTGAAATGTTTCTTTGTAAATGCTCAAGTGCCTGAGGTTGGTTTCCTATTGAGAAGAGCACCTCCAGCTACTCTTGCAGTTGTGCAGACCTTGGCGACAAAAATTGAAGATGATCTCATTCTTGCTGGGCAAATAAAAATTGACTCAGATGAATCTGAAGAAAGCTCTTCTTTGGAGTTATTTTCTTCCATCACAAGGAGGGATCCTATGGTGCAAAGGTTGGAAAATGAGCTATTTGACCTCAAAAAGCAATTAGCTCAAGGCATGTTTTCTGTGCCTTGCAAGGACGTACCAAGGAGGTCAATTTCAAATACTGCTCATAATTTTGCTGTTGATAATCAACACAAGTTATCTTCACCTCCAAAGAGGCTTGCTCTTGAGGTACCATTAGTAAAAGGAGCAGTGAAGCATCCTGACTCCGATCCAAGTGATCTTCTTGTTCTCTTCCGAGAAAAGGAAGTAGACATAGCTGGCGACTCCCAATTCTGGTTTATGCAGTCTCAGAAAGCCATTGATGAAGAGAAAAATGATGAAAGTCATTTTGTTGAAGTTCAAGTGAATGAAAATAATATTTTCTTGAGATCTGAAAAGATGGACATGCATGCAGGTTTCAAGTCAAGTTGAAAAGAATGCATCTGTGTCACGTGAGGACCTTCTTATAAATAATTCAGATTTTCCCAAGTCTGAGGATGGTGAACATCATATTGAGGTATGCAATGCAATCATATCTTCATTTGATTCACATGAAGGAGATCATCCCAATCAGCATGAGGTTGCCATGGTTGATGAATCAGTTGTTGAGGTAGCAACTGGTAAGAAGCATTCAATCTTTGATCGATCAAGGGAATGTCCCATAAGACATCTTGCTTGGTTGGAGGCCAATGGGAAGACAGAGGTTCCACTTGCACCTGAGCGTGAAGATAAACTTGAGGATGCAGTTAAAGATATATTTGTAGATGCACAGGAGCAGCCTGGATTCAATGATTTATTTTGGAGCAGCAGTATATCCATAATATTTTCAAAGGTAGCTGAACCTGTTCATCTCTTTCATGAAGCAATGCTTCAACCTCATCTACATGTAGCTGCTAATGATCATGGAAGGCCTTGCAAGCTGCTGAAGAAAGGAAACTATTTCGTTGAACCTGTGAACGGTTTCATTTGAGAAGGTCTTATTAATGGCTAGTTTTAATTAGGTAGGTTTTTCCCTTTTCAATAAGTGCATTTGCATAAGTTTGCGTCTTGTTTTCGTAAATTTGTTTTTCGTCGTTGTCACCTGACTCCAAGCCCAATGGATAAAGGCACTTGAATTCTGGAGTTCTTCTCCCTGCATTCGTTTCAAAGAATGGTTGAAGGAAGATCCCCAATAGGAGCCTGCTATTATCACAGAATCTAGCAGCGCTCGTTCCACGAATAACCCCCCTACGAAACTTGTCTGTTTCCTAGGATTCGTGAAGTTCAAGTACGCATAACGAAGTGATTTTCAAGCCACCTCGAAATGCATTCCAAAGTCTCAAATAGTCAATTCGAGCATTCCCCCATGTTCACCTCGCGAAGACCTTCGAAACGAGCTCCTTCACGAAGTCTCACTGTTCGTACTTAGCGAATTGTGAAAAATGCAGTGGCACTGAAAAAGTGCACTCCTACTCTAAAAGCCAAAATTTGGCTAAGTCTGAAAAGTGCAAGGGCGCTAAAATTTAGCGCCCCTGCATGAAAGTGAACTTTTTCCAAAATGTAATAACTCTAAATTTTAGCGCCATTACACTTTTTCCTGACACTTAAACTTTTTTTGGCCCTGGCACGTTTCTTCATGATTTTCGTGTCTTTCGTCAATCGTGCCACTTTTCGTGCCTAAATTTATTGCTCGACTTGAGTTAGGTTTTCGATTTTCTCTTTCACTTAAAAGTGTTTTAGTTCGCCATTTTCATTGTTTATGATTTTAGTTCTTCCTCTCTTCATGCTGGGCGAGTTTTCTTCAAACTGCAAATACGTTTTTTTGAGTTTTTCGACATCCCTCTCCAGCGTTTTTCGCGTTTCATCTTTGTAAGTTGTTACCCTTGATTTTTCTTTATTCTCCAATTTCAATTGCAACTCTATGCAGACAAACACTTTGCAAACCCCGAGCGCCGTTTTCATTCACCATTACATCCGTTTTCCAAAATCATGTCTCAGATGCAGAAGCGCTAAAATTTAGCGCCCTGACATGTTGAACATGTTGAAATAAATTCTAACTTTGAAAAGTGCAAGGGCGCTAAAATTTAGTGCCCCTGCATCAAAGACTGAAATCTCCAAAAATGTAAGGGCGCTGAATTTTAGCGCCCTTACACTTTTCACAATCTTTTTCTTCCAGACTTAGTCATTTTTTGTGCAATGGTGCTGAATTTTAGCACCTTTGCACTTTTCTTCCAGACTTAGTCATTTTTTGTGCAATGGTGTTGAATTTTAGCACCTTTACACTTTTGGCAGTTTTTATCTTAGTCTCTTCAAACTCGCTTTCTTTCCATTCCAGACCCTGTTTCTTCACTCTCGCATCGTTTTGCGTGCCTTATCATCCGCTCCACGCTTTCCCATCATCGTTGCTCGTTTCATGCTTCCCAATGCTACTTTTTCTGCTAACGCCTGTTGATTCACCATCCTTGCAGTTTCTCTCCAAATCTCGTCAAGTGATCCCGAAGGTGATGTCCTTTGATCTTGGTTCTTCCAAATAAAAAGTTCATGCAGGAGACCAGGAAGAAGTATGAAGACTCCGCACCCAAGCAAAGAAACATGAAGAAGCTTCCTATTCTCTAGTGTTAGACATTTCTGGTGCATCCCATTATGCATCTTGTAAATATTTCTCGACATTTTTGAATGTCTTTTTGTAAATTGTAATTACACCAAGATCGAAGATGTAATATTTTGAAAACAAATTACACTTTGACTTTGGTCAAATTTAGGTGAGATCTCCTAAAATCGCTCACCTAACTTTCCTTAATTTTCTCAATCTCTTTCCCAATTTTTCTCATCCCTCTTTCTATATAAGGTGAGGGATTTTCATTGTAAATTGATCCTTTAGTGTTTTGCAATGAAATGTTGCGCTTTTTGAAGAAAATTTGTGAAACTTTGCGTTCATGCTTTGTGAATGAGATTCGATTAATAAAGAAAAGGATTGCAAGCCAAACTTTGCGTTGGATTCGATACTTTTGTGAGTTGATCTTATTTGGTAGTGATTAGTTTGAAGAATCTGAAGGACTCTAAGTAGTTTATGTAAACTTTGTGTTACATCTATTATTTAGATTGCATTTGTATTTTTGTTTATCATTGGTTGAATGATCTACAAGACTTTGTGCTTGTAATCATTCGTGCTATTGGATACTTTTGTTGGATGATCTACAAGACTTTGTGCTTGTAATCGTTCATGTTGTTCGAAGAATTGTTGCGTCTAAGAAGACTTTGTGCTTCTAACATAGCAAACGGTACGTTTACACAGATCCAACACTGATAAAGCTACGGAACGACTTTGTGCCTTCGTGAGCTTTCCCTTTTTATTTTATTTGTTTGTTATTAATCACTTCTGGTATCTCTACACTTCGCTTTGACGAGATAGAGATATTGGTATTACTGCTAGTTGTTAGTTTAAGGTTATCAAGAATTGTGAACTTCCAACAAGTGAAGCATTGTAAACATCTTCTCTGAAAAAAGAGAGAAGTATGAATGTAACACACCCTCCCCACTCCGTAGTTTTCGTGTACATTTTGTAATTATTTGTTTGATTTACTATAGCTTATGTTAGCAGTAAGAAGGGCGCCTCCCCTTTCTGAGAGGAGAGATTCACATCTCACATAGCTGTGGCTGAAGTCCAAGTTGTGTAATCTATCGAAAAGTTGATTACATAATTTTCACCCAACAAGATGTTTGTCCACCTCTTAAATATGAACCTTTATATTGGACTTATCAAGTGACTTTGAATAAGGGTTATCATAAGTAAATTAATGGTAGTATGGTTCTGTAATACCCAAGAGACAATTGCCTCTTAATATGATGGTTTTGTTGAGTTTGACTTAAGATATAACCTATATGTAATCATACCAAGTAACATCTTTTGTTGTCTCATTTCTTACCAAAAAGCTCATATTTGTTACGAGTGGCTAGAGTGAATCATTCATATTTTGAGAATTGGATTATTTTAATAGTATTGGAATTATCATGTGCTCAAAGGAAGGATATTATAGCTCTAATAAATCTCAATATATTTGCATAAGGAATAGAAGGCACTACCGTTTAATTTGACAATGTTGTTGAGATTGAATTATGAGATAAATCTTATATAGCATCTCTTGACACCTTATCAATGACCATTGAGGTCAAGCTTAGTTTAAAGGGGAGGTATAAACTATCTAGTCTATGAACTAAATTATTATAAGACTGTGTGGGATTGCACTATAGGGTAAAGGAAACTAGAAGATCAAGAATATTATTAATAAGATTAAGTTTTCATATAATTGTCTAATGGATATAACATTGCCAACAATCGTAAGTATGATTCAAGCAATCATTATAACTTAAAATAAGCTTATAAATACTTGAGTATAAGAACCTCAATAATGAATCTAATATGTGAGTTTCAAATGGAAGGTCTTTCCTATGAGTCGATGTAAACCAAGGTGATTTCATGTTGAGTAATAAGCCTAGCCCCTATGTTGATAAGATGAATGAATCTGAGGGTGTTCAAGTTGGTTTATGAATAATAAGTGTGGATTTTTAATTCAAGTCTTTGATGTCCCTAAGGGGATGTTAAGTTATATTTTTTTTCTAATTGCTATTAGTATGGGTTGTTAGGATATATATGTTTTTCTAATTGCTATTAAGCATCATTAATGGAAGAAAACATTAACGAAACCTTGGGTTATGGGAACCAATGCATAGGTATCCTTGAGAGACCTCGTAAGGAGAACTACGTGTGACTTTGACCCATTTGGAAGTGGAAATGTAGGTGGTCCTTGGGAAAAGTATGCCTCTGTGAGCTCAAGTCCATAGGGGAAGGGTTTAGGAGGGGTAACTCCAAGGGTTGGGGTTGTTCCTGATTGGTTTGACCTTCTCCCTTTAGTAGGCTTTAGTTTGAGGTTGAATGGGTTAATGGAATTTAATATTGTGTATTTAATACATAATATGATTTTATATAATAAGAAAAGATTGACTACGTTATATTGGTAATTGAATATATGTATATGATGGGTAAAGTCCATCTTGTGTTGGTTCCATGTGACTTTATATGTTGTGAAAATTGACTTTGTATCTAGAGGTCTCTATGTATAGGCCCTCATATGTGTTGAATGTGATTGTGATTCATGTTATGTATGACCCATCCAAGAGTGAACCTCTAGGATATTTGAGCAGTGACAGTCAGTCATTGGACTGTGTCAATGATCGATGTCTGGGCTACTGTAAGGGATTAGTCAGCATTCACCTGGTTCATAGAGGTGAAGGTAGCAGGCTACCGTGATTATGATTAAGTTATGATAAAGGTGTTAGGGTTAGAAGGCATATATCTAACAGTTAAATGCAGATATGATCAATAAAATAAACAAGACAATGTATAGAGAATTTAATGTGGTTCACCCAATCCGGGCTACATCCATAAAACCGTAGCCATCCAATGATTTTATTATCTGGTGCAAAACATATTACTATCTCGCAAATAATCGCCTTTTTTCTACATACTATAACCCCCATCCCAACCCCTTATAACAAGCTTTTTAGAAGCTTCCAGAATTAGGGTTTTACAAAGTCAATTTTTTTCTTTTTCGATGATTTTTCCTTTTTCGACGATGACACAAAAAAATAGGAAAAATAATTTTCTCGGGGGTTGCCGCCCCTAAACCCCCACCTAGGGCCCAACTCAGCCCCAGACCCTGACGAGGATACATGTCGAGGTGTATAGTATAGCATGATCAATCACCACATACCAACAAATGATTGCACGAGTAGGCACCCATCCATGCAGGTAATGGTAATCCGAGGCTAACCATTGTATCAAGGGGGTTCACTGGCTATCACTGAGGGCACAAAAGTGACCAAGGCCAATGTTACCTAGGATTGTGAAGAAGATAGTTGACAATACCACTAAGGTCACAAGTTGGTATATGTCGGGATCTACTTATTCTTGGGTGGACAGACTTGTAGTCGATGGCCTAAAGGTGATTGAAGTTGGAATCCACCGGGTTTGGTAGGTTCACTACTTGGGGAAACCCTTGGGATGGTGGAAGGACCCACGATGTAGTATGGGATGCACTGAATCCCCCTCCCAATTTTCAGACTGTATACTTAACCTTGTGGGGTTGAGGATGGACCCATGGTGCAGTATGGGACATGCACTAAATCCTCTTCCCAATTGTCCAATGGTGCAGAAGACCAGTGGAAAGGATGGACCCACAGTGTAGTGTGCAATGCATCAATATTCTTTCGATTTGGGATGCATTATGAACATGTGTTAGCCATTGTGATGTATTAGTCAACCATTATTATTATGTTATGTGATGTATGGTGGAGCTCGTCACTGTGTTTATGTGATGTAGGATGGAGCTTGTCACTGTGTATTTGTGATATATGTTGGAGCTAGTCACTGATGTAATTATGATATGCAAATGAGATAATAATTGTTGTACATGTGATGTACATATGAACTAATACCATTGCACTTGTGATCGGTGTATGATCTAGCCATTGTTGCATTTGTGATCAGTGTAAGATCCAGTCGTTGTTGCACCTATGATCGGTGTATGATCCAGCCATTGTTGCACTTGTGATCGATGTATGATCCAGCCATTTTTGCACTTGTGATTGGTGTATGATCCAGTCATTGTTGCACTTGTGATCTATGTATGATCCAGTCACTGTTGCACTTGTGATCTGTGTATGACCCAGTCACTGTTGTACTTGTATTGTGTATGAGCTAATTAGCTTGTGTATATGGAGGTATGCTCATGATAGCCATTGTGTATAATATTTGACATTATGGTATGAATGACACCTTATGAATATTGTGAATTTTCGTACACTTGATGCAGGAGCATCCA